>JAHREE010150688.1:0-30147 GCA_033628505.1 Tringa tobata
TCCAGATCCCTCTGCAAAGCCTTTCTGCCCTCCAGCAGGTCGACACTCCCACCTAGTTTGGTGTCATCTGCAAACTTACTGAGGGTGCACTTAATATATAAAAAACCTCAAGTATTGCCTGTTCAGGTCTGTTGTGTGTTTCTGGCTTAATCCATGCTGGAAAACATTGCCAGAGTTCAAGAGATGAACTCTTCTGGCAGTAAAGCTCCTGCATTTATTCCAGGGGAAAGCACGCACAAAGCAATTTTATCTGGATCTCCCAAACACACCTACATAATATCCATGCAGCAGTTTCTCATTTTCTAAGCTAACTGCTGCTGAGGTTTTCATGGGAATCAGGGCCATTCTCTAAAAGCAATGAGTGCTATAGAACATTTAGACTTTTATGAAAATGCTGATGTGTGCTCTATTGGCGTTTCTGAGTAACCAAGTCTGAGAAATGCTTGGAAGCAGCTGGTGGGCCTCTGGAGCTCAGAAACCACAGAAGAGCACCAAGAGAGTTCTTACCAGAACCCCCCAACAGTTTGCACTTTATACTTGGAATTGTTGAGTTTCTCAGAGGTTAAAAATTCTGCAAAAAAATGCAAGAATACAAAGCAGACTGTAAATGCCAAAACAATAAATCTTGAAAACCTGTAATTTGTTTCTTTCTAGCCTTTGGGAGTTAATGGGATTATTAAATGCAATATATCAAGAATGAGAAACGTTTCATTAATTTATGGAACAACTGATTAAGCAATATTGCCAGTGTCACTCTATAAACTAAAACTGCCTCTGAAGTTTTCCTAGAAAGAGTCATAAATTGAGGTCACTGTCCTTCGCAGAGTGTAGCTAGGTTTTAAGGCGTTTTCCACATCAGTGCCTAATACCAAGACAATAGCAGCCTATTAGATGACTGGAGTTAAAAAAACATCCAAAATGGGAAAGTCTTAAGCAACCTTATCATTAACCTAGCACACTTGTAAAGAATCTAAAGCTAAATGCAACTGTATCACCACCTACTGGGCAACAATCAATTGGGGCTTAGTGCTGGATCAGTCAAGACAAATTGAAGGTGACATTTTGTGATGAAGTCTCTGGCAGTCTCTAGGACGATGGATTATGATGTGCAATTTATATCAGCATCAACCAGTCATGATATGGGAACGCAGTCAAAAAACCCTGATATTTTGAAAAGGCAGTATCAGGAATGAAGTTAATGACACTACAATGATTTGGCTCACTTATGGCTCCAAAGAATGTTGCAGCAACAACTCCTATCATCAAACTGGAAACAGCTGAGCAGCATCTGAAACTCAGCGCTACATGACCAGAATGCATTTAGTACATTTAGTGTATCTACTGAAGCTTCGCCCATCTTCGGGAATGGAAACACCTCATGCCTTTGCAAATTTCTTTTCACAGAGAATGTACAGAATTACAAATCAAAACAGCCCCAGGCAAAGAAAACACCGAGTCACCTCAAGGAGGCATCCTCAGGGCACTGCAGCATTTACAAATGACTGAAATAGGACGGGTGCTAATCTCCCTTACCCAGTTTTTCAAGTCTTAGACTAACCACAGGCTACGAAGGGGCCCTCTGAACAAGAGAATTCCAGAATTTACAAATCACCTACTGTAAACACTCCAGGGAACATGCAGCCATCCCTCATGAAAAGAGGAAGATCTTGGAGCATCCAGTCCAAAATTAGTAGGTGCTCCACTGATCAGTGGCCTCAGGAACCCCAAAACAGACACACGCTTCCATGCACCTAGGTCTTCAACAACAATTACGGACTGACAAACAGCATTTATTGAAATACCTGTTTCATATGTGGCACCAACACCTGACCAAAGAAAGCCCCCGCGCCCCAAAAAAACGAAAAACCCAAACAAAACCAAGTCCAAACCCAACCACTACCCGAACACATAAAAACTTTCCATTTGTTACCAACGGGTTGGGTAAAAGATCTGAAAGATGTGCAAGCTTTCTCATTTCAAAAAGAAAACTCTGTAGCAACAGCAAGCATTCACAGGGTTCCTTTTTTTATTATTATTATTTTTTCTTTCTCCTTTTAAATGCAAACCCCACCATCTGAGAAATCTGCAAGGAGAAGTGAGCTTGCTTTTGTGACCTCAGTGTGCGGAGCAGCAGGGGCAACCATGGTTTCTTGCGGTACCATATGAATACTAATCACAATTAGGGGGAAGATGAGTGCATCTTCACCCCATGGGAGGACTCGCAACCGCAAGCGTGGTATGTGATGAGCAACTGTGATACACTGCACTTCTGAGAGCGAGCATTTTTGGAAATAAAAAAAAATAAAATATTAAAAGGAACTGTGTTTAATTCAAACGTAAATTTGAATTAAAGTGATCAAAGTCTCTGAGCTGCAATCCAGACGTTATATTACTGTGAATGCAGACAACCCAGAGGTATGACTGCAGCTAACCCACCCCCCAGGGCAGATTTTAGAGAGGCAGAACACAGGTATTGCTACTATCAGGAACCGGGAGTCTAGCAGATAGGTAAATGTGGCATTCAAAGGAGTCAGGGCACCTTTTGCAGTCAGGAGCAAGAACAAGCAGTGAAGAACACCATCAGAAAGAACCAGTTTCCAAGCCTGCAAAATAAACGGAGGAGTTGGAAAAAGCTTCTGCATTTATCTTTATCCACACGAAGAGTTATCAGCCACAGTGGTCAAAGAGTGTGACAAACAGAAGGATGCTCCAAGCCAAGGCTTCATATGGAAACAACGACCAAGAGTTCACTCCTGGGCAACCAATGGACACCACCAGGGACCATCCAAGATGGGCTTAATGTGCGTGTGCCAGGGGGATGTGAACACTATAAGGAGTTCTAAGAAATGTAATAACTGCGCACAGTATGTATAGATGTAAGTCTTTGAATTCCACATTCAGTGGACATGTTGGGTGGAAAGATCCCCCGTGTCCCTGGCGCCGAATGAAGAGAAGACCTGCTTCTTAAGACTACACTGGTGTTAAGAGGTTCATTCCCAATTTTGGTGACAGTACAGGAGATCTGTAGTGCTTAACTGGAAGTGCAACTTGCACTCCAAGCAAGCCATGAAAAATAGCTTTGCTATAAATAGGAGTCTACTCCTATTTATATTGCATGAACTGCACACAGCTCTGAAATCCTGGAAGGAAGCAATTGTTGTTTGAGCTTAAAACCATCTCAGGGAGAGAAGTCAGGCTGTGCAGCGCAAAGGGAAGGGAGGGGAAAGCAAGATAAAGGGCTCAGTAGCATCAGTGTTGCTGTGCCTGCTGTACCCTCCTCACTGACATCCTGGGGAAGAGGGTGGGGAGAGGCAGATTAAGTTCACCAAAACCATTTTCATGCAAAAGCAGAAATCACATGGAACAGGAAACAATAAAAGAGAGCATTAAAGAGCAGAAGCATTTCCAAATGAGCTTCTCACAGATTGCTGTATAAACCTAACGGGTATATAACAAGGATTTAACAATCTACTTCTTCCACTGTAAGTCACAAAGCCACTTGGCAACGTCTGTATAGATTTACTCAGTAACTTCATATACAGAACATGCTGCTTTGAACACCACATACTGCCTTAAAAATATATATCAGTGCTCTGAAGCTACAGGGCATGAAATTGCAATGGGAATATCTGAAAGCAGGACGTGAGACTACAGAACACCCAGTTTTTCTAGACAGGAAAACAAAACTCTATTTGAAAGGAATCATCAAGTTGCAAGACAAAATTATTTCTGATCTAATTTAAAGGATTACCTAAAAACCTAATAATCTCCAACTGTAATTAGATAAATGGCATACTCAGATAGATTAAGCTTGTCATTTACAGCAAGAGTACACATTCCTCTTCTCCATAAAAAGAGAGAAACAAGAACGCTCAATTGGAACATTCTTCCACTGAGAAACACCAGTTAGTCAAAGCCATACAGCCTATGGGAGGTCCATTTTTAACACAAAGATACCATTAGAGTATTTTTAATTGGCCTGAAAAGGTGTTTTTGCAAACCACTGATTTATCTTTCTTACACTTCAAAAAAAAAAACCTCTTCCAATCCCAATTTCTAGCTAGTGCTGTTTTCCCATCCCACCCTGAGGCAGGTACAGCCAGGCTAAAAGCAGGACCCACTGGTACAGGTTAGTGCTGAGAAGATACTGCCATGCTGCACCTCATTCATCAGCACGTCTTCCTAATTTTAGTAAGGAGTAAGCAAGCAACTGTGGGAACAACAACAAATGCATACCATCTACTGAGCTGTCACCTTGGTCAATTCTAGTTTCCACTCAACTCTTACCACCTCAAATATTCTCAATTTCTCCAGGCACTTCCTTAGAAATACAAATCCCAGATCCTCCCCTGAGCTGCCTGCAGGAGCGTTCCCATACTCAGCAGCTCCGGAACAGAAAAGCAGCAAAAGAAGAAAAAAGTAGGTGCATCAGTGCCAGCAATGGATAGCAGTGTATGGGCATATTCTACTAAAGTCATCAGGAGAATATGTGTTATTTTTGTTAAAATTCTGAAAACAACAAAAAATATACAAAAAAAGACTCTCAGTCTGTATAGTTTATGGCTTTAGTGCCAACATGTATGCTACTATCCCCTGTACATGCATGTGACTCCAGGCTATTTCTTTAAAAAACAGGGAAAGTTCTCTGATGAAACCACCACACAAACATTGCAGATGTGTACAAAACATTAACCTGAAGAACCCAAAAGGAAAAAGAAGTAACGTATCAAAAATGCTGAGATTCAAGAGAAAGAACCGCACCATGAGTCAAGAGCACAGTATGGCAGGACACAGAAGCCATCAACGTATGCCTAATGCCATATAGACTGAGAAAACCCGTGCCTTCAAAAACTGAAGGATTGCTGTTTCTACTGAAAAGCCAGAGGCTCTGTAAGACTTCAGGATCAGCAACCCGTAGTTACTTGCTCCTTGGTAAGTGTTTAATTTATTGACATTGAAAACAAATGTTTATTGTTAAGGACTCCTTATAAAATAAGACATATCTAGTCACATCCGCCCTGGATGAGCGTGATTCTCCAGTTTGCTTTCCTGTGTTAGACAACATGTCAATAGCTGCAATAATAAAAAGTTACTTTGGAAGCAATGCCTTCTCTCTGGAGTATAGTAAGTGGAATGATTCACAGTAGCATAATAGCTTTGAAACACTCCTGGGGCCAGTCACGTATCCCAGATCTACCCTTTAAACAGCAATAACAGAAACTTCCAACCTCTTCCCCCTCCCCAAAACCCTAAAAAAAAATCTTAGGCATAATACACGCAGTAGCAGGCTTGCAAGAGTACTTATCAAAGAAGAAACTATATTTCAAGGTACATATTATAAGATATAATTTTAAATCAATAGTATTAAAACATGCTAATAACTTACTTTAATGTAAAACAGCTGAGAATAAAACCCTGCATCCCTTCTCTACAATGATTTATGAAATACTCTTACTATTCTTGTTATGAGAAGAAAGCTGGGGTTTTGTTCTTAAATTTAGCTGGCGTCTCAAAAACTTGCTAAAGCACCAACTTTTCTATACTTATTTTATAAAATATTGATCACTGAATATGACTAATTAACTGTAATCCAGAAATGTACAGAAAGTGTATGACATGTAAGAAAAAACTGTTATTTTATTGTTCTCCCCTTCCCCCTTCCCTTCCCTTCCCTTCCTTAAACCCTCAATATCACTAAAAATCTTTTTATTTCAATGAATTTATGACTATCTAATGATATTTCAGTTAGCTACTGCAGAAAAAGGGAACATTTTTTTAAAAGAAATAGCAGGAATTGTTCCAAAATTCTCTTCTGGAGAGCAACAATGTTATGGTACTTCCAGAAACCCACATTTTGCAAGAAATACAGTTTTCCTAGAGTTTTATCAGATTTACCAGTACCAACATGCAGAATGCTACGCTCCTCTTTCTCAAACTCCTGCTACAGTATGACCGATTTCTTGCTTGCAAGTGTGACATAAAACCAATACTGATAATAAAAGTTCTCTTTCCACCAAGCACAAAGAACATTCCAGTTCCCAAATTAGTAGATCAAGAGGCCCAAGCACCGGATGAAGAAACTGTTAGAAGGAACGAGGAAGCAGCAGTGGTCACAGTGGCACTAAACACTCAAAAAAAGGTATATCACACTTTTCAAAGGAGAGAGAAGTACAACAATGAATGGTTTTATACTTTTTCCAATTCCCTGCAGAAGCTATTTCTCTATTTATGACATGAGCAAACCCAAACGTTTTACGTAGCTGCTTTCTTACTTCAGCCAGATTGTATATATAGGAAAATGAATGTACATATATACAAAAATACCATTTAAAAAAAAAATGCTACTTCTGAAAAGTTATAGATCTAATATTTTAACTCTAATACTTAGAAATCACTAGAGTACTCAAAGACAGCTGGTTTGGGTCAATAGCATAGCTGTATTTCAAACCTGTTGAAGCATAAAAAAAGCTACGTTTCAGTTACCCACAGACAAGGGTAAATATTTAAGCATCTATTATCCATATCAGACACCAAACACTGAATTTCCTTTCCACTTCCTACGTTAACACAGTTAACACATTCAAAGAAACTGCGTTGAAAGGATAACGTATTGCTCCATAACACAGCATGAACTCTGTGGCTTGCCTATTATTTTCAAAACAGATTATGAAACAAAATCATTTGAATTAAGGGCAATTCCCATCTAGCTTCCAGCAGCCACACGGAGCCAAATGCTGTGCAGCTCTCCTCACAGCATTCGCATGGAAGAATAAAATGCATTCATCTGGCCCAGCGAGCTTTTGTCTTTATTCACAGGCTGTGCTTCTCATTCTGACAGAATCCCAGAATGCTATGGGGTTGGAAGGGCCCTCTGGAGATCATCTAGTCCAAACCCCTGCCAGAGCAGGTCCACCCAGAGCAGGTCCCACAGGAACGTGTCCAGGTGGGTTTGGAATGTCTCCAGAGATGGAGACTCCACCACCTCCCTGGGCAGCCTCTTCCAGGGCTCTGCCACCCTCACAGGAAAGAAGTTCCTCCTCATCTTTAGGTGGAACTTCTCATGTTCCAGTTTGTGCCCATTTCCTCTTGTCCTGTCACTGGGCCCCATCCTCCTGACACCCACCCTTGAAGTATTTATAGGTGTTGATCAGATCCTCCCTCAGTCTTCTCCAGAATAAAAAGACCCAAGTCCCTCAGCCTCTCCTCTGAAGAGAGGTGCTCCAGGCCCTTCATCATCTTTGTAGCCCTCTGCTGTCCCCTCTCCAGCAGTCCCCTGTCCTTCTGGAACTGGGAAGCCCAGAACTGGACCCAGTGCTCCAGATGGGGCCTCCCCAGGGCAGAGCAGAGGGGCAGGATGACCTCCCTCCACCTGCTGGGCACACTCTTCCTGATGCCCCCCAGGATGCCACTGGCCTTCTTGGCCACAAGGGCACATTGCTGGCTCATGGTCATCCTATTGTCCACCAGGATCTTTTTCTCAGGTCTTTTTCCTCAGAGCTGCTCTCCAGCAGGAGACCTCTCATAGTCCTCTATATCCTTCCCCTCCAATGTGACTTATCTTTGCATATTCTACCCATTCCTTTCACATCTATTGCCCTTCTCTTTATGTCCTCCTGCTTTTGTTCAAGCCAAATCCTTGCACAGTTCTCTTCAAGAAAATATGAAGGAAAAAAAAAATCATGTCCTTTTCTCAAGTTGCAGCTTCCTGAAAAAAAATGAGGTCATAACTAATAGAAACTAAAATAGAAACCTTCTGAAAAGCAAGCACACCAAGTCCATGGAAAATGCAGTATGTCCAGTACTTGCAATGTCACCTGCAGACCAAAGTGATCTTCAGCAATCCACGGCTTCATATCCAATCTGATCAAAATTATGAAAAACCACTGGACTGTATTAAAATGTCATATTGCCTAATGAACCCAGTTTGAGATATTGAGGGGCTGATCTGGGCTCTGCCCAGAACTGTTCCAGAAGCTCTGACTTAGGAGACAGGCACAGATAAGACTTCTACATTTATGGTACTGTTGATTTCCTCCAGTTACTCAAGGAGAAAGGGTACAGCACTGCAGTAATTCCACCTGGCCTCTCCTAAAACATACAATGAATGGGGGATACAGATCCCCCAGAGTTTGCTTTCAGAGAGACGGATCTACCATCTTTAAATTCCCTTTGCCATTGTAGAAAAGCACAGTGAGAAACCACAGGTGGAGATGCCCATGTGATGGTGGCAACTCCCCATATACCTCTGCTGTACAGCTAACACAAAAATACCAGTGCATTTCCCTGCTCCTGGCAGAAAAGGAGCTCTCTAAAGCACAAGATAAACAAAGAAATGCTGGCAAAATGGTGGGGAAAATGCTTTTCAAGATAATTTGAAGTGCCATCCCCTCCTGTTGAAAACACATAGTTACCCCGTTCAGCTAACACATGCAAGATATTAGGTGATCTCACTCTTCACAAAGCTGGTGTCAATTAACTAGCACCACTTCTGATTATCTCCTTGCTTCTTGCACAAGGAAGAGGCTTTGGTCACATTCTCACCACTAGACTGGAAAAGTGTAATTCTGAAGAACAATCATAGGACAGCCCCAAAGGTTCATCAGCTACTTGCATTTGAACCATGAGGCAATTGACTCTGGTCTTCCCATTAGCTGTAACTACTTCCAGCAGGTTCTTAGCTTCAATCGTTGGGAAAACTCATGAACCATGTGAGCTGCAGTAAAGATCACTTCCAGATCAGTTATGGCAAGCATTAAATGCTAAAGAATTGCGGACAAAGCCCCCCCCCAATCCAGCTGGCATGAATGATGAAAATATTTTCAGAGAAACACAAGAAGTTCTCTCTTCTTCTACCACTGGAAAGAACAAACCTGTTCCACCTCGTGCAGTGATATTCTGTCTATCCAAGTGCTTTTCAATGCTCCAAAAACATTTATTCAATCCTTAGAAAGAAAAAGATACACAGGTATCCCAAAGCAGTCCAGTAATATGGCAACATATTTGGGGAATATTGTGGTAAGTAACAGCAACTGCCTGATCACATGGAGCCAAGAGAGTCTGCTGGGGGTTTGGCAGAGCAGTGTTGGATGTAAAAGTCCTGACTAGCTGGTTATAACCTATGGCTCAGAAACTCCTCCTTCTACACAAAACTAATGCTTTCAAAAATGTTACTGGAGCTGGTATTACAGTGCTTTCAAAAAATGTTTATTCGATTTCTCCAGAATAAATTCAAAAACCTGTTAGTAAAGATACTTTTTTCAACTGCTAGAGGGCATCCCCTTAGCCAGCTTTGAATATAAGGGCATTCTCAATAACTCCAAAATCTGACTGTAAACTATAGGGAACTGAATAAATTTCTTGCAGATATTAAAATAAAAGGAAGCCTTTCTCAGAAAAACAATCCATACGGATTCAGTGATCCAGAATCAGAAAAATGTCACTTGGCCACCTCTCTGAAATAACAGGGAAAGCATTCATTAGCTGGACTTACTATTACCATGCTGCAGTTCATTAAGTATGCAGCTTTCTTCAGTCGTACAGGAAACTGTTTATAATTCTGCTGGACGTGCTTAAGCTTCCCTTTCACTAGGGAAACTTCCAGATAATGAAAGCCAAACATCTGGCACATTCAGAGAACACTTGCATCCTAATGATGGTGGGAGAAGTAATATCTCTCATCAGTTCATTTCATAACAATCACGTAGGTTGTGTGGTGAGACAGTAAGTACAGAAACCTTCCTTTACCCCCCATCAGGCGCTCAGATTTGTCTCATTTTCTGTGTCTATCTGCTGCCACCCCAGATGTTTGCAAACTAGAAACCAACCACTACATCAGCACTGCTCCTACTTACTAATTGTGCACTCCCGCAGGTCTGCTGAAGTTAAGCCACGTTTTTCAGGGGTTATATGTAAATGTTTTTCCTAGGAAAGAAACCAAGAGTCTTGACTTCTGATCCAAGAGCTGCTTTAAATCGTGCAAAAGAAGAGTTAGACATTTGTCTGTGCTACTAATGATGCTCAAGTTTCCAACACGTTTGCAGAAGCCACAGCAGAGACTCTGGCACTACCTGCCTGCCCCGAAAAGCACTGAGTGCTCTCTGCAATGAAGTCTGCTGAAGAGGTGTGCAAATGAAGGTCAACAACATGGATGCAATGCCTGCTAAGGTGAAGAAAAACCCCACGCTAAAGAGAGTGATCGTCCCTACACCAGGGAGAATAACCCTTTGAATTGTAGGGGGAGGCCTTGATGGAAAGAACGGGCAATGCTACTCTGTCTGGCTCTATTTGCACAGTGGGTCTAAAAACCACTTCCAAATGAGCAGAGCAGTTTCAGATAATACAGAGGGGGCAAAACAGCATTTGATTGGGTTTAAAACCACCTGAACAGAGACATTTCCAAAACAAGCTACATGGAATTGTTTTGCATTGAGTTAGGACAAGGTGAGTAGGGAAAAAGGTTATACCAAAAGATAAGTAACAGGTCCACCCATAGGATGGTTCACGTTGCATTCTCCGGTCTCTGATGTTGATCCAAGGCCAAAACAGTGCTAAGCCTTGGAGCAATCAATCAGCTTTCCTCTGGAGAGCTCTGGAAGCACTAGAAGCAGCCTTAAGCTACATCTAGTGTGCAACTCATCAGCTGAAACAAGTGTAGTAATAACCATGGTCTACCACGGCTCATAAATTGCAATGCCACTCCACCTTCCAGCTGATGCTGGGAAATCTGGGAGAACCTAAGCTATTAAATTTTAAGATACGGGGCCATAATTTCTTATCCCGCTCCCTACCTTTAAAGAAAGCATTGCCTATGGTGTGTTCAACATTCCAGTAAGTCAGAACCATCCAAGAACAAAGAATAGGAATTAAGGCTAACAGAGAAGCACGTCTGCTTTACTCCTTTACAGGTATGCTTAGGACAAGCAAGTATACTAGACCTTGGGCTGCGTTTCAAGCACTGTGTGTAGCATAAAGATTCACTTGAAGAAGCAAAACCAAGGCTCACCTTTGTGATTTAGAAAACAAACTGGACACTGCATGGGAGTGAAGGGTCATGACAGTACAAATTAAACAAGGCTGTCATGGTCCAGCAGAAGCAGGCTAGGCCATTCACATCTCACTTCCACCAGGCACAGCAGGGCACTTCGTGTCAAGCACAACTCCAAGCACAGACCTTTGTGTCTAGCACAAACTCCACTGCATCTGAAAAAGAGAGGATTGCCAAAGCAAGTGGTCCTATCCCTTCATTGAAATACCCTCTTTCTCACACCCCCTCACACATTAGTTTTGTGTGACGTTGGCTACAGACAGCAAGGCTACACAACATTCATCATTTGGACAGATGAATCTTCTACATCCATGCACAGATGCCCTTGCAAGGATGAATCAATTCAACATCGCACGAGATGTCTAGTAGCCATATTCCAGGCCCACCTTAGGAAGAGTCAACCCCACCGTAATCAACAGCTTGGTGGCCATTTCACTATGTATTCGGTTCAGAAGTATGGAAACAGAGAGAGGATTTTGTCTAACTTATTTCCTACGAGGTTCATGACTTCAGAGGTAGGTCAAGGTATCCTCTACTTCACTTGGGTTTGTGACTGCAGACCAGGAATGGTAAGCTACCCAAGATGTTGTCTACTCAGCAAGAACAGACCTGAGCAGCTTTTTAACTGATTTACAAAGAATCCAGGCTTATCTGGTTAGCAGTGATTTCGAAGGCACAGCACTACGCTCCCCGGTCAGGATGCACCACAGCATGCAGAAAACTGAACTCCAGACAGAAGCGGTGGTGAATATAGAGTTATTCTCAATACACAGTATTTGTAAAGCAAACACCCAGTAGGTCGAGCAGGGAACTTCTAAAATAGAATCTCCATGCTGGAAGTTCATTGCAAAACTGTTAAAAGTTTTGTACTTTAATACATACAGTGTGAAAGTACATCGCCAAATTGATATTAAGTGTCGGTTATTTATGAACCAAGGACGTACATTTATGGACCAAGAACAGCTCTGTATCCCATCATCAGCTTCTGACCTGTTGTGTCAAGCAGCAGCTGTTTTATTTGCCTGTTCCCTGGTCTGTGAGAGCTGTGATTATGACTGTACTCAAGGTGGGAGTACAGTGACTTCTCAAATTTTTATCATCTGCTAACTTGTAATCAAAGCCTGCTTTCCCGGGGCCAGCAGCACAGCAGGTCCGACATGCACTGTCATAGCTTGGAATCATGGAAGTGCTTTGCAACGAGACTAGAAAAGTAGTAAAAACAGTAAACCACCCCCCCTTAAGCCTTTCCCCTTGCCAAGCTCTTCTAGGAGAAGACAGAAATCCCATGGCTGGGACTCAGTGAATGTGCACAACCTACAGACTGTGACCACATCAGGAACCATCACTTGAGGAACCTGAGTTGTTCTGCAACCTAGAAGCATCCCGGGCTCAGTACATTCAGGAGCAAACTGTAACAAACATATCTGTCTCAGTGAACCATCAGAAATTACATTTCTAATTCCTCGTGCATGATTTGATCGTCACAATCTTGCTCTACTCTTTCCTCACTTATTTGATCTAAGATAGTGTAAGTGCTTAAAAACAGTAAGAACATTTATTTAATTTATAATCCAAACTGTGCTGGTGTGATGGGGAGGAAAAGACTCCTACCAAGAAATAGAAATTTTTTGAAATGCAAAAGGTGTTGTAGCATCTCAAACGTCACACAAAAAGTAGACTCACCGTACACAGCTTCAAAGCCAAAGGACCAGCGATATTCAAAGAGTAAACAATTCCAGTAACAAAGCCATAGCAGAATTAAATTTTACAAAAGGTGTATTCTATTAAAAACCACTATGAAATTTCAAGCGACATTCTGTGCTTTAACCGAGCCTACAATTATTTCTGTACATTGTGATACACAGGTTTTATTCTTAAAAGCCTGGATTTTGGTCCAGATTTTTGCAGTGAAACCTTACAAATATTTCTCCATTAAACCGACATTTAATACCTAACTGTGCATGACCTTAGTGGGAGTTTAGTGGAAGAGAAGGTCCACCCAGCAAAGTGGGAATTAGATTAAAACAAACAGGGCACCACCAAAAGGAGGACTGGAGCAAAGACACAGTGACTGCTGAAGCACAACCCATGAATACCTGAAAACTGGACAGTAGTTATACATACATACACACACACACACTACATGTGTGTCTGTATATACAGAGAGTGAGCACACACTCAATTAGTTACAAGGACGACAGCAGTATGGAGGTAAAACCCTCCCACCTGGAAGCACTAAAGCAAAGATTTGAACCTCAGAAATAATGTCAATGGACTTTGGATCGAGTTCTGAATCACTGCAAAGGACAAGCTTCAGGTCTGAGTGGTCTGCTGGCTTTCTGGCATCATGTCATCCCAACTGTAAAACCCTATGATGTTTATCCAGTGTGACTGCCCTGCCTTGGAGAAAAGAAAATCTTAAATATCTTCTCAACAGATGGAACAGAAACCAGCATCAGCAGCATTTGAAGGAACACTCTAAGATGTGAGCTCCTGCTCTGCCAGGACAAAACTAACAATTTCCACCTCCGCTGCAGTCTCTAGATGAAATAACTACTCTTTGATTATTCAGCTTATTACACCAGAGCGCAACAGCCACAGTTAATGACAAGGTGAAATGCTGATGCTGTTACCACGTACGGCTTAATTTGGGGCAGGATTATTCCATGAACTGGGGTTGGTTCTCTTGGGGTGCAAATTGCCGCTACTAAAAAATAACTGTTTGCATACAAATGCCAGGAACCCAAGGAAGAGAAGAGAGAAATCAACCATTGGTGCAGCCAGCTAACTTGATCTTATTATTTCTCCAGACATGAGCAGAGAAGATATTCTCCAAAGGATTTTCTATCTGAGACAGAGATATAAAGCCAGAAGAGCACCATATGTTAAACTTCAATATTGGTTTTGATCAAAATCACTCTGGGAAGAGCTGATCCAGTCAAATTGCACTTGACTGCAGTAATGCCATAAACCTTGAAGCAACACGTAGATTGATGTAGCATTCTTAAGAGAGGTAAAAACTATACAGAAAATGCCACTATCGGAAAATTTCATTTTCCAGATAAAAAGAGCAAAGAACACTAATAGCAGTGTAATTTGTGTACTCTCATACACGATTGATTCAGTGGATAACCTTTATACCTCTCAGAAATAAGGTTAATTCATACTCGATTTTGAGAGAATTCACTCACAGAAAGTAAACTGGATTTGAATAGTAATAAGCTGATTAAACAAAATGGAAGAACAAAAGAAAACAGATTTGTAATTAAGGGTTATCAGCATTTGTTTCGAAAAAAAATAAATTAAGGGAGCCAACGAGAAAAGTTAACTGAATTGAGGAGCTCAGCTATCTGAATATGAGAGAGGCATAGGATTCTTCAAATTCCAGGTGTCAAACTCTTCAGTATTCCAAGGAAGGAAGGAAGAGAGAGAGAAAAACTTCCCGGTTTATTCTGCATGAATGCACACCTAACTAGTTAACTACCTCCAACATCAGAAGGCTTTTAATGCAAACATCAGGATTTTTGAAAAGCCTAAACCCTGACATAATGAAGAGGTCAAGAAAAGAAAAAATAGTGAAAATTGGTGTAACAGAATCTCAGGAAGATCTAAGTCCAAACACAGTATTTTCCTGGATTTGAGAGCTTTATAATTGGTGGGTGCTCTAAGGAGGGACGGATCAGGAAAAGAACAACTTGGGTTCCCAGGCAGCAGGAAGGGTATTTTGGGAAGGATAATCTAAGTACCAAAGGACATTTTTGACCTGATTTTTAGTAAGGGCAATAATGTCTCATGTTATGAGAGGATGGGGGTGAATGGTGAAGAAAAAATGTAAGGTACACAAGGGTACAAAAGAGGATATCATCATCAAGTGAAATAAAAACTTTAGGAGCCATTAAACAGTCAAACGATGAGTTTTGAAAGAAATGGCACACAAAATTGAACATCACTGAGACATTTCTTTTAACTAGGATACTCCATACAATTAAAGAGTAGGAAATAAATTATTCATGGTTAAAGTAAAAGAGAAGAATTTTCTACAAGCCTATAAAACTTACTTCAGTGGCACAAAGACGAAGGATGCTTCCCTTCAAATTTCCTTCTAAAAACATGAAAGCAACTGGAAAACGTGACCAATTTTATTCTGGGCTGTGTTAAACCCAGGGTAGCTTGTGAGAGACTAACTGGAGGGATTACTTCATCAGATAACATTCTCTAAACGCTGTAGATCTCATTAATCTGGGTTTTAGCTGAGCGTTCAGCAGTGTCACATGGGAAACTGTTAGTTAAACTGGAACTTGCGGAGGAATTCAGAGGCAGATGAGCATCTGGTTCAAGGGGAGACAACAACAGAAGTCCTGAAAACTTAAGTGATTATTAGAGGGTCTTAAGAATCAGTCTTGGAACTGATCTTATTAAACGTTTCAACCAATAACTCTCCTACTAGTATTAAGAACAGGCTGGTAACACATAATACAGCAGGGATACAGATCTCGGAAGATGGAAACAAAGACCTTACACAGAAATAATTAGATGCTCTGAAGAACTACAGTATTGGTAAAAAATCCAAAAAGGCACAACGCACAGTCACGTACTCAGGGAGTACAAGAAGTCTCCTGCTACACTGTGTGCTTCCCAGTGACAACTGCAAAGGAGGACCAGGGAGTTTTGGTTAATTACAATATAATTATAAACCAAGAATGTGATCCAGGTGCAAAAGGGCAAATGTGATCCTTGGATCCAGAACAGCCGTATTTCCAACAGGAATGAGAAAGCAGAGCTATCACTGAACTGAACACTGGTAATGCCCCAAAATGACTGCCACGTACCATTTGGATCACCATGTTAAAATATCAATGTCAGATACAAGAGGTACTCAAAAAAGACAGCAAAGACACTAGGAAAAAAAAAAAAAAAAAAGACTGGATTTACTCTGGAAATGAGGAGAAGGATCTGAGTGTCAGGAGCTTTTCAGATTTCCAAGGAAGCAGCAGTAACAGAACAACAGAAAAACCCTGCCATGCCCTTCTGTTCAGACAGGGCTCACTAAGTTCCCCCGCGACAGTAGGGTATTAAGGCTGCGCCAGCAAGAACCACAGTTGGGAGATGCAGATGGTCTTTTCCAATCGGAAGCTCCTAATACATATTTAAAATGATGAACTTAGAGCCAACGGTGCTAAAACTGGCTACAAACGTCAATGTTACCACATCTCAGCCCTAAAAGTTCAATGTCAATATTAAACTACCCAAATGCCCTTCACGAGTCCACTCTTCATGAAAATTTGCTTGTTTCTTTCTTTTTTTTAAAGGCAGTGCTTATGGATAATGGGCATTCAGAGACAAATCAGTAACACTCACAATTTAAAAAGCAGAAATGAAGTTTGATGCTGGACATCTCAAACCAAAGCCTGCAGCGCAGGAGGAAACAATTCTCATTTTATACCTGTAACCCTTACAAAACTTTAGCTGTACAGCAAGCAAAGACCAGAATCCAGCATGGCCACTTCATTTTATTTTTAAACTTAACAGCTTAAATTTCATTCATTTCATGTTATTTGAAAGTGTTGTTGAGCAAGTGTTTCTTCAGCATAAAGAGCCATCTACTACGCCTAGAAAAGATGTCGTCAGAGAATCCCATACACCAATATATCGGTAAGCTCATACAAAAAAGAAAAAAAAAAGTCTTTAAAAAAAAAAAAAAGCAAAAAAAAAGCCCCTAAGAAACCTCCCCACCTTTCCAAAGAACATTAAAAACTTTGCACTTTTCTTTTTTTTTTTTTCTTTTTACAGGCGTCTGCCTCTCTGGCCAAGCCATTACAGCTGAGCAAATATGACACAAGGTGACAATACAATTATTCCAACCAGTGATTTAACGCAAGTAGAAAACCATAAAGAAGATCTCGAGCCCCAAACTTCTTTCCAGTCTGCATATTCACCCTCCAAGGGTAAGGTGTAAGACACAGCAAGGCAGGCTAACTTTCTTGCTTCAGCAGCTGGGTACAACAGCTGCGAGAGGAGCGCTTCGTCGGGAAGCGGAGCAGCCCTCTCGTTAAATTGCACTCTTATTTCATAGGCTTGTAACTGCAAAACCATGTGGATTATGTTCCTGAAACCCGAGTACTAACAACCACAGATAAAATGCATCAAATAACCCCTGGCTAAGCATTCTTCTGCCTCCCCAGGAAAAGAAAACCAAAAGCAATAGTTACATTCAGATAAGAGTAACTGAGAATTCATACACAAAGGCTCAAACTCTCTAAAGCAAGACTCAGTCTGGTAAAAGTCCACAATACATTAATATTAATATCATTAATTATTTACTGTATCCCCTATACTATTAGATTACCAGCTCCACCAGTCAGCTGACTTTATGAGAAGTAATGAAACGTGGACCTAGAGTTAACCTTACACGGGAACCTGTTATCCTGTTGTAACAATATAGTATTTTGAATATAGGCTTCCTTCTCGTATAGAAACACATGCAGACATACCCATTTTGTCTTCAAATGGTATGTAAACTATAATGAACTTCTTCATAGTTCTCCATAGTAAATGGCATGCAACAATCACTAAAATTTACCAATATTTTTTACCTAAAGCAGTGTCTTTAGATTGGTAGTAGTATTGCTGTGAACAGCAGGCAAGGAAAATGCAGAACTCCCAAGAAGAGTTATTACTAAAATAATACCAAACAGACAAAGTAACATGCATGGAATCAGTAAAAAAAAAAAAACCAAAGAAACTATGCAGTAAGAAGAGTTAAATACAAAGGCTATTCAAGGTATGACCAAAAAAAATTTGACAGTTTTTAAAATTAAGGTTAAGGGTGCGTGAGAAAAAGGGGATGAAGGAGAGAGGCTAACAGAAAGTACTAACAGAACAGTTTCCACTACACTGAGTTCAGAGCCTTATCAATAAATTAGCTACAAACAAGCCTTTAAGTTTACAAAGCCTCAACTCGAATACCTGAAAAATTAGCTGAAATGCTGCTTGGCATGTTAGGCTGTTACAAGCATGTCTCTGAAAATGAACCCCTCTGAGGAAGAGGAGAACGGCTGAGGATGCTATACTTCCCAACAAACTTGAATTTCCAGTACAAATTTTGAAATGCAAGCATTAAGATCTTTTCTATTTCACTGCAGGGAAACCCCACTGATGTGAGAGACACAGACTCCAGTTTCACAAAGGATACTCTGCCTAAATAAAAATTAACTTTTTTTTTTTTTTACTGACTTCCCCCACTGCAAATCAAATGGAACAGGGGGCTCATGGTGACAGACTTTTCTAAATAGATGAATAAACTATTAGTTCTGGGGGAAATTTTACCTTAAAAAAAAGAAAAAAAAAAAAAACAACAAAACAAGAAGCAAACCTAGCTTGACTTACAGTTCAAAGTTTGCTGCTTTGGGTTATGCAGCGAGTTTCCCCCCCACATCTATACGCAGAGTAACACCCCAATAACCCCATGCCACTCTCTGCTTCCAAAACGAACCCCCTAAACCCCAGGGCAACAGCCATTCAGCCACGAGGCAGGGAAATAACCGAAAGGAATAGGAACGACGAGAAAAATACCTTCCCGTATCAGACCAAGCGGCACGAAATCATTCTCCACCTTCAGCTCTGCATCCCAACTGCTTCGGGCTCCGGCGGGGCTATGCCTGCCCTCTGCCTGCAGCGGGGACCGGGAGCAGGAGCAGGGGCGGGAGAAGGAGCAGGAGAAGGAGAAGGAGCAGGAGAGGGAGCAGGAGAGGGAGCAGGATGAGGGAGCAGCAGCCGTGGCCGGGCAGGGGAGCGAGTGGCCGCCCCCGAGCGAGCGTCCCCGGGGAGGGATGCGGTTCCCACGGCCGATCAATCACTGCGAGGTGCTTTCCCGCTCCGTGGCGGCTCTTTCTGCCTGCTCGGTGGCGAGGGGAGGCAGCAGCTTACGCTTGTTTGTGAGATCATTTGACAGGACAGGAGTAATCTCTTTAACGCCCTTCTCATCGCAACGACGCTGCCGGTTGAGACGACGTTATCCCGAAATAAAGGTGCCTGATCTGATTGGCTAAAACACAAGACGGTTTTTCAAAAATATTTCAGTCTCGTATTTATCTTCATTAAATTTCAACAGCATTCATCGAAACTCCCGTTTGCCAACAAAGCCTGCCCAGGCTCACAATGCAAATCACGCGACGCACAGGCATCTGAGCAAGTTTATTAAAAGTTGAATGATTAATAAGAATAGGCGGGATTTCACACCGAGCATCAACCCTCCTCAGAGCCTGCATCTGCAGGGAGTCAAAGCCAGCCTGCCTGGGCTTAGCTTTAAACAGTAACGTCTGGAGAAGTGTAATTACCAAACCTGCTGAGAAATGGGGAAAATGCCAGGACAGTGTTTCGGACCTTCTTGGCAAGGGATGCGCACCAGTTAAATGCAACTAGTCCAGAATTAAAAGCTAGTGCTTATCTTCTAAAAGGCTTTTGTGGCCAAAAGGAAAGAACATCAGAAGTTCTGGGCCCATTTCCTACTTAATTGTTGTCCCTATTACAAAAAAGTGCTATTTTGTCCAAATAAGGGTATTTTTTGTCAGGTTACTGAGCAAGACTAAATAGGGGCACACAACTGCAGATTTACATGGTGAGGTAACCTCTATGAAATAATACCATAACACACCAATTACTTGAAAACCTGTGCTGGGACTAAAGCTGCTCATCAGCTCTTTTAAAAAAATATACAGAATTAACTTGCAAAACGGTCTAATGCTACTGGTTCTCATCCACAAGCCCCACTCACCAACGAGACTTCAAATCTTAACTTCTTTCTAAAGAAACTCACAAAACCATAATTGAGAGTAATCAGAATGAGCACTTTCTTTCACCTGTGAGACCAAGAATATTATTGATACCTGAACACTGAAAATTTGAAAAAAGTAATATATATAAATAAGAGCTGGGGAAAAAAATAAATACAGTAAAACCCAGGGTGATTACTCTTTCCCAGTGTAGGTGTGTGCTTGTAGCTTGTTCTACTATCTATTAATCAGTTTTAGCTTTCCTGTGAGATACACCTGTCTGTACCATAAGCCACAAACATACACTTCTATAACAATGTTCAACGTTCACGTGTTCTCAAAACACTAAGAGCAGCTCCCATCAAATCACAGCACAGGACCTTGGAGCCAGTATTCTGATTTCTCTAACAACAAAAGAACTTCTGTAGGAGGAAAGGACTATCCAAGAGAAACTGCCGCGGAGCGAGAGAAAGACTTCAGTGCAGACACGTCTATTAAATATTTAATATGCTACAAGGATGTTTTTGTTGTTAGTCTCAAATTTTCTCAGAACATTATCAAAAGCAACTAATTCACCTTATGGTCTACAATATTTGAGTGCTTCGCATAAGGAAGTTATTTTGGAGGCGTGAAAATCTGACAAAAATAACTATGATTGACTTGAAAGGTGCTCATTAATTTCTTTATCTTCTGTGAGGATCCTGCATCTCAACAATGAAAACACATCCAGGGTCATCATTTCACAGAGGACTTTCCCTGAAATCAATTCATGTGCTTCTTGAAATATATTTACACAGTTATAGTGCAGCACTGAGAAGGTAAAAATACATGATTGCCCAACTCAGAGGTGTATTTTTCTGCACTCAGGGATAAGGTGTCGGGGAAAAAAATTCTGCTTTTGCAAAAGGTAGGAACTAAGGTGCCACCAGAGCTTTGTTTGACCTTATCCCCACCCACCATTTCCAGGAGGATGTACCTGTCCTAGGAACCCACTGCTGCCCAACACGGACAGATCTTCTGCCTTCCTGTGGAACTGTGGCACGGCTCTGACTCTACTGACATGTACAAGTCCTTCAGTTCAGCCTTTTAAAAGATAATACCTGTATAAGGTTACTTTGCATCTTCCAGCTATTTTAAACACCTTCTATGACATGAAGATCATTGGAAATTATGGAGCTTGTCCTCCTAAACCACGTCTCTGGGCATATGAAGGAGAAGAAGGTGACTGGAATCAGTCAGCCTGGATTTACCAAAGCTAAATCATGCCTGACCAACCTGACTGTGATAAAATTATAAAAGAAATGAATTGGTGAAAAGTGGATGAGGGGACAGTAGCTGTCACTTCCCCTGACTTTCTCAATACTTCCAGCACTGTCCACAACATTTTTGTGTCCAAGTGAGAATGGCACGGTCTAAACGAGCAAACAATTTAGAAACAGGTGAACTAAAAAATTGCTTATGGCTTAGTTCTTCTATTTTCAATTGGGTTGGTTTGAACCTGGAGTAAAAAATTTGGCTCTGCTATAATTCCCTGCAAACAGGAGTTTACAATAAAATGCTGACTGCCTCTTAACTACAGTAATAGTAGTAGGCTCATTATAATGTGCCACCAGGCTTTGAAAAAGGACTATCCTTCTACGTGAAGAGATTTGAAGTACTAGGTGGTAAACAAACCTAAACACAATTTGCACAGAGGCACATCACAAACAACTGAAATGATTCTGCTCACACCTTTTTCTGGATTTTAGTCACCAGGAGGCGAGGTGTAAAGGAACACGGTCACAGCCAGTCGTGGAAGGAACTGGGAAGGCTGGAATGTGTTCTGTGGAGACCCACAATCTGCCCATCTGTTCGCAGGGAGGGATTACACCAAATCCCACTGAGCTTTCATATTCACAAATCCAGGAGGAGCAGTAATGGGTTTACTGAAGTTTGTTAGATTTCGTAATTTTATCACAAATTCCTCTCAAGGCAAGTTCATTCACAGTATTAATTCTTCTCCCTTTTCAACGGCTCATTTGTTCTGTAGCACTATAAATATTATGTGAATGAAAATCACAGGAAATGGCTATTCTGTGCTCCAGTGCTTTATTAAAAGATATCTGTTTCAAAAAAAAAAAAATCATAAAGCTAATTATATCTGCATTTACACAGCTCCTTTCAGCAAGATTATCTAGACTCTTTATAGAGCATCAAATTGCAAACCCACAGCACTGACTATATGCAAACAATCAGATATATTCCATATGCAGCTGTGAAGACTGCCATAAACATTTATATTCATGCCAGTTCATCTGTGCTAGGATTAACGGAGTGAGAAAAGCTGGCCAAGGACACCTATTTAAAGAACCAGGAGGTTTAAGTAGATGGAACCAGCGCGGTAACTTCTCATCTAAAGCACAGCCCAGCTAATGACGATGTAACCTGGAAATCTTACTGCAAAGGCAACGTTTTTGGCTCAATCCCACCTTGTCCTGACGAGGAAGTTGTGATTGACGTGTCAGGAGCTCTTTTTGGTGCAGGTCCTCAGAATACTTGCCTGAAACTCTAAGGAGAAAGAGTGTGAAAACACGTGGAGGCCTTGCACGGACTGGGATTTGGCTGCCGTACTCATACGGCAGGGATGAGACCCTCACCTCAGCTGGGGCCTGGTGGGGCACAGGGGAAGGAGAAGCCCGCAGTGCAAGGCAGCGGAACGTGGCCAGCCCAGCAGGCCCAAACTGAAATGAGATTTCAGGGAAATACATGGAATTTTCAACCCGCAGACTTGAAAAGCTCCTCTTTCACGTAGTAACTCCGTGCCGCTGGAAGGCCGCGGGTGTTGCTGTATTTCAACCCGTACATCTCCCAGCTGTCTGGAGCTCCGTCCCCGTGTAGAAAACTTAGTCCCACCAAAGCTGAGAAACACAACATTTCCCACCTTAGGCCAAGTGAAATCCAGAGACTAAGGGCCCAGATGAACAGGATTCCTTACACATCACCTCCCACAACCTAACTCCCACATCCCATGCCCTTCACAAAATTACTACTACAGCTTTCTATATACTTTCTATAAAAACCTCAGTTAGAGAAGGGATGGAGGTGCCTATCATCCTCCACGTCGGGATTAACTGAACTCGAGCCCTCTAGGACCAGAAGAAAAGAAGAGGACACCACTTCTGTTTTGTAGGAAACCGCTCTAAGCACCAGGAGAGGAACGGTTCTGGCAGAGATGCTCCTCACCTCAGTGGCTGAATCCCTGCCAGTAAAGCAGGTCTTACTGGGCTGCAAAGCCAGATTAGCAGATAACTCCTCGGGAGCCTAGCGATTAGGCTGTTTAATGTAAAATGCAGAGAAAGTCCCAGGACAGAATCCCCTTCTGCCGGCGTGTTTTAAACACAAAATGTGAGCTCTGCTTAACCCACGGAAGAAAGAGGATGAAAAACCCACCCCCAGAGCAGCAATCCGGTGGGTGGGCACGGAGCTCTCCTTTCGACAGCCCTGGCACAGAGGATGCCACCCCCAGATGCTCGTCCTCCCCGGGGTCACGGTGTTGTGGCACCCGTTGTGTTTACAACACCCAGCGCCGGGGAGCAGAGAGGCTCTGGAGCTGAGCAGGCTGCCATGGATGCAGGCGAGCTGTTAAAATTTACTTAATATTTGAAAGGGGCAGAGGAATGTAGGAAATGTACACGCAAATGCGTATATGAACACAAATATAAAAATATGCATAGAGATATATAGAGACATACATATGTATTAAAAAGTGCCTAGTAATTGTGGACATTTTACTCAGTGGCAGAAGAGTTAAGTAGCTCTCGAAGCTTGGAAGAGCCCCTTTCAACCATTTTAAGCTTAAAACACCCAGCAAGATCCAAGCCCTTCAAGCACAAGACGGCGCCAAACTACTGAAGTCGCAGTCAAACAATAAATAGGAATTATAATTCTCCCTCTTCTTTCTGAATATAACGGCTGCAAGAGGTGTGTCTGAAGAGGTCTCCTTGATAACACAGCAGTGACACCACCCTGTAGCATCCAAATGCCATGGTCCTGTCACAGAAACATCTCAGTGGCTCAGATGCACATGCCAACAAGTAGGCAAAAAACCATCAGCTCTGAAAACAGTTTTCTTCTGCAAGAACAACTGTTCCCCAAATCATGAAACCAAGAGCTTCACAACCACACGACGATAGCTGGCTGCTACTCGTTACTCTGGCAATGAGGATATAAGCAGCCGAGCTACAGATAAAGACCATTTTATTCCTGTCCCACTTGAAGCCAAGTCGCTCAGGGTTGCATCCTGCTTCCTTCTCGCTGGGTGAGCTGACAGTAGGCAGCAGGGAGAAAAAAACCACACAAAAACCCGCTCTTACATTATTTGCTCATCTTTCAGCAATGAAAGGACGGAGAAATGCACCAAAGAGAACTAAATGCCCATTGTGGGAAAGGGGTATTTTATATCCACATACTAGTTGTTATGACAAATCTGACATCTCCTCAACCAGCAACTCCCACGCTCTGTTTATCTGTTTCCAGCTGCCACACTCAATGCATTTAGTCGACTATTTGCTTATCACTCCCTGGAACTTACTCTTGAAATGGTTATTCTTTATATATCACTCAAACTAAACTTTTTGAAAGGTGAAGGGCTCTCTTTGGAGCGACTGCTTTACAGCCCTGCTCAAACATCCAAAAGCACCACAGCACAGCACGCTATACATACAGTACAATATACGGGGAATTTACTTTTAGTCAACTACTACACAACCGTATTTATTATTCTTGTTTTCACAATTCACCACACAGAGCCCCGATTACTACACAATGAAGATTTAAAAAAAAAAAAAAAGAAAAAAAAATAGTTATTGCTATCCAACCTGGACTGGTTTTCCCCCAGGACACAACTTCTGTTTTGGCATTGACACGTCTGGTTGGATCCTCATACGAATTCCACTTCAAACAAGAACCACTCGATTGCAGTAGCTCTATATACTATACACCTGCAAATTAACTGAGGACTCTAAGTCAACTGCATGCTGGTTCCTTGTCAGTCAAGGCTAATTCCCACAGATTAAAGAAGGAAATCCTTATGCTCTCCCAGGTCCTAAACCCTACTGTTAGAGAAGGGCATTCTGTTTCGTCCCAAATCATTTTTTAGAGGAAAAAAAAAATCAAAACAAAACCAGAATCACCCATTCATTATCACTATCTGCACCAAAAATATCAGAGAAGATGAGCTATCAGCAATCTCTGACTGTGAGTTAGTTCCCAGGCCACCTACTACCAATGCCACATGTGTTTACCCTGGTTAACTCGATGATCACGCAGTTAATCGCTGTCAGTAACAAACCCACAACCACAACCTCTCCTCTGCTTTTCTGGTGTCCTTATGCAACTGCTCTCCGAGGAATGCCAAGCAATGTTACCTGGAAGAGGAGGTTTTGAAACTCTTTGAAAAATGGTCAGAGACAAAAAAATCTAGATCATTCTTTTGTTCTTCACCATAAAATTAAGCGTATTCCTGAATTCAGAGGTGTATTTGGCATCCTGAATCTCTAATGCCTCTAGATGAAAGTTTATTCCCAAAGTCTGTGGGATACACTTGGCAGGGATATCTATTCCCTGAGCTCTCCCTTCTAGATTTTGTCCATACCTTCTCCACTTCTCCACCTACTTCAGTTCTTCCCTTTCTCCCAGTTTGTTTCTCCTTCAGGAGACAGAGAAGACTTAAATCATCACGAAGAGCTTCCAAGAAAAAGATGATGGCAAAAAAGAGCTCCTTTGCCCACCTCAGATACACACAAACTGCAAACGGCCCATCAAACACACCTGCCAGAGAGCCACCAGCAGGGAAGAGTCACCCACTTCGCTCCGAACCTCCTTTCTCTCGGGGCTGGATAAAGGGTGAGTTTCAATGCACTTTTATCAGCCTTTCAGAAAAGCACCAACTGGCACGACTCTGAGGCTGGTCTTGTGGGTCCACCTTTGGATCACAGATGTACTTTTTCTTCTCTGCGTAAGCACGAACATTTAGGATGAAAGTCTAAAACTATAACCGGGAGTTCACAGCCATGCAATTCCAAGTCTCAGACTCTTGAGGATTAAAGAAAAAACAAGACTTTACCATCGGTTTGCATTACCGTTTTTTACGGGGCTGGGGCACACACAATAAGTGAGCAGGGAGCAAATAATTACCTTTTCTAGTGCCAATGAGCTTATTGTGCACGTGGTTGGAGTGTACCCACTGGAGCTAAGATGAGCAGAAAAGACACAGGCATCTTGGCTCCTCCACAGCGCCCTGAGAATCACAGAACCACAGAATCACATGGGGTTGGAAGGGACCTCTGGAGATCATGTAGTCCAACCCCCTGCCAAAGCAGCTCCACCCAGAGCAGATCCCACAGGAACATGTCCAGGCGGGTTTGGAATGTCTCCAGAGAAGGAGACTCCACCACCTCTCTGGGCAGCCTCTGCCAGGGCTCTGCCACCCTCAAAATGAAGAAGTTCCTCCTCATGTTTACATAGAACTTCTTATATTGAAGTTTGTGCCCATTTTCACTTGTCCTGTCCCTGGGCACCACTGAAAAATTACTCTTGACACCCACCCTTGAAGTATTGATAAGCATTGACCAGATCCCCCCTCAGCTTTCTCTTCTCTAGACTAAAAAGACCCAACTCCCTCAGCCTTTCTTCGTACAGGAGATGCTCCAGGGCCCTCATCATCTTTGTAGCCCCATGGCAATTCCCAGAGCACTGCATTTCCAGGTTTTCTCATTCTTTTCTAAACTTGGCAGTATTTGCTTCTTAAAACGCTCTGCATAGCTGGTATTTATTTTCTGTTGAAAATTCTTGATTGTGTGATATATAACACGCAGTGCAAAAACTGTACAATGTGTATATAAAATATTTTTCTTCGCATTTTTTATCCAGCTGAAGAAGGAAGGCTGGAACTGCTCGACGCCTTCAACTTCACCTCCCAGAATCATTTCTATGTTAATGCATTATTATGTGATAGACTTTGAGCAAGGGTCAAGTACCTCTTGGATGTAGGAACATTGTGCAGTATTTTGAAAGTTAATGGAAATGTATTTAAAGTACATTGAAAAGAACAAAGTTGGATTAAGAATACCTTTAAGTATTCCCCAAATTCATTTTTATGTTGATTCAGGTCTTACAGGAAATAAGATAAAATATTTCAAACGGACCTGAGATTTTTTTTTTTAAATATTATACTGAAAAGACCGATATGATTAACATTCTAGTTTTAAATCTTTTGTAGATAAGCCCCTTATCTCTCTTCCATCTCTATGTGTTGCTCTCCACCCCATTCCTAATTTTCATGCTGAAGTATTCCAGAGCTGGAAGAAAGTCCTCCAGAGAAAAGCACAGCAGTAAGCACTGTCAGCGTTCGACTGAATCAAACGACTGTTAGGAACAGCCACTTCTACAGTTAAGAAAAATTTGTCTCCAGGTATATGCTGAGCCTTCCAAAAGAATAAGAAGAAGACAGCTTCTCCTCAGGCTTTGGTGATTTTCTGACTGAAACCTCATCATCTCCACCCATTGTATAGGTTGTGCTAACAGAGAATAACTGTTTAGAAACATCCTTGTTAGACCCTCTTATTTCAGACAACAAAAGGAAGAAACTTGTGCCGATGCTCTACCAGCAGTCCTAGTTTTCATCACCCATTTGGCCTTACTTTTGCTCTCTCTCCTCTCAGTGTATGTATGAAGCCACTTCTACAAATTGACTTGCTGAACCACTGTGCTGTCCTCTTCAAGCCTCTCCTTCACTCTCCTGCTGTAATTGCCAGATGGAAGTGGAGAGATGGAGAATACACTTTTGTAACGCGCTTTTTTAACTCAGACTTATAACTTATCAGGAAAATATAATTCAAAACACGGTCTAGATCTTGACAATACTTTTCCCCTCTCCCTTCTAAATGCTCGCATAATTTGTCAAAATAGCTCCCTTGCTTTAAGCTTAATCCTTTCTTATCCACATTGTCTCCTGGTACATTCCCTTTTTGCTAACTCTTCTTTCTCCATTCTCTGTGTATTTGCACCGATCCTTCTTCTAGTTCCAAGTCTCAGTAATGCATCCGTGTTCTTCCTTCCTTGCCATTCCCCAGCTTCCCAGCTCCTGATTCTATTTCCTCTGTGCCTACCCATCAGTTCCCACTGCTTGCTCTTTTCCTTCCCCTGCCTCTGGAGCACCCTTTCTCTCTTGGAATCTTCTGTGCTATTTCCTCCTCACATACTTGGATGAGCTGATACTCCACTTCCCAAATATTAACGTGCAATAATCACCTTTTCAAAAATTTACAGAATTTCCAAACTTGACTGACAGCCATCTGTGAGCTTTTTGGCATAGAATTGAATCATAGAATCGTCTAGGTTGGAAGGGACCTTTAAGATCATCTAGTCCAACCATCAACGTCACTCTGACAAAAACAAAAAACCACATCTCTAAACCACATCACTAAGCACTATGTCAACCCATTTTTTGAATACCTCCAGGTATTCAAACATCCATGTTTTTAGCACTAACACACAAATATACCCTGTCCTTCAGAGCATGCTGCTCACATACCTTTAATTCCCGCTGCGCTTGTTCTTGTGATTCACATCCACTGGGGAGAAGTATCTACGGAGGCTAAACTTCATCTCACAAGTGTGCTGGCATGTGGAAGCAGCCCCGTATCTGACTGAGGAAGGTCAGGGATACACCTGTGTTCCCAAGGGATACACAGAGGGACAAAAGGGCAGTGGGGAGGCTTACGGTCCCTAGCACCTCCCGCTCAACCAGTCTGAGTATATGGCCCGGGGAAATATCTTCATAATCTTGGAACAGAGTCAGCCCAGGGCACAAAGGTAATCATTTTAATGCCCTCAATATGCAGTTCAAAACAGAGGAATTTATCTAAATAATGTACTTGCTAGACTCGGTTGTGTCTATAATGGCCATGACATTAGCAGGTCAACATCAAACACAGCACAGTAAACCCACCTCAGCTACACGAGAATACAGATGATCCTGCAATTTCTTGTGCTGCTCTGCTCATCTGTTACACGTTGTGTCTGATAGCAGATGAAGAATAATGACAAATCATATTCAATAAACTCAAAATGTGAAACACTTGAACTATTTTGCATTCTTGCTGATAATTATAACTGATCTCAGATATCAGATTGTTACCAATCTTCATATAATGAGACAGCAGCTCATAAATGAAGAAAAATTGAGATTTTGTTTGCATTGTACTGAATTATAATTATCTGGAAATAAACACTCTATTTGTTATACATTCAGAAGCAAACATAATTTTGGTGCAAAGTCGACATCTTAAACCCCACTTCTTACTTTGCACCCTGTTGACTGAAATTTCACATCTACCTTTTTGAATCATAAAGGTACATTTCCTTGTCAATTAGAAGCATTAGCATCCACGTGAATTTTATCAGCTGAGATCACTCTATGGTCTATACCTAATTATTATTTTCAAGAGAGGTCAGCACTTCATTTTATGATTTATACACATTGGATGTCCAACATTTACATGCAGTGTGACTAAACTTTATTAATTTTAAACCAGAATAATATTGGGAAGTGAAGATCCGGCTGAGAAAAACTTGATACAAATAAGAAGTCATGCTTATATAAAAAAAAAAAAAAAATGAACCGAGATCCATTCACCGTTCATGATAGAAGTCCTCATTTCTAAATATCCATCCACTTTCTGTAAGGGAGAGGGAAGAAATACTTTCATTTCTTTAAAAACAACAAAAACTCTCACATAGTAAGTGATCATAGTAAATGGTACGTGAACCTTTGCTCCGCAAAGCACCATGGCAGAGTTTGGCTAGTTTTGCCTAGGGATGTTCATTTATACTGGAGAGATAAACTATTTTGGTAATTCAGAAGAAAAAGAAGTAATAATCTCTCCACCCAAATTCACTTTTAGGTACAGAGGAGTAATGAAAAATTTCCACCAGGAAGTGAATTTTCAGGATGATCATCACCAAAGTAGTACACTTCACCAAAGATCTACATCTAAGGTTGACTACAGCAGAACTTACACTACAGCATGTGTCGTTTTACGCTGTTAAACTTGATTATGACAATCTTCTTTTCTTTTTTCCCATAAAGAGCTGTGTTCCCATTCTAGAATATGACAGGACAAAGGCAGGTTTTTCCTCCCATCCCCTTTCCCCTGGGAATCACCTTTGCCGTAGTGGCACCCACAAGTACACTTTAAACAAAAAAGTTCCTTCGTACACACACAGGTAAGTACCTTTGCAACCGTTGCTGTCATTACAGGTAGCTAACTTTTATTCAGCATTTAAAAAAAA
>JAHREE010150689.1:0-12484 GCA_033628505.1 Tringa tobata
AGTTGTCCTCGGCTACGCAGCCTCAGGAACAGCCAGTTCCCCTTCCCTGCTCCACCGAGTCCTGCGCAAGCTCAGACAGGGAATGGGAACTTCCTCAGCCATGGATCAGACGGGCTCAGACTTTCTAAAGCACAAGAGGGAAAAAAAAAAAAAAAACACAACAAAACCAGGCACAGATGAAAAAGCACTGGAGTCAGCATTTCAAGCAAGGGTAAGAACATCATCCTTCAATCTGCACTTCCTTGATTGCTGCGACAGCCGCCTTTCACAAGCCAGGGTGTCTCCCCTGGGAGCAGGCTGGGCTCTGGGTTTCCTGCTGACGTGGGGGAACATCTCCCCGGGGGGCAACAGGGGTGGTGGATGGGCAAACCGGGTTTTGAGAGGCTAACAAGAGCCTCCGGCTCCAAAACTTGCTCCACCGCTCCTAGCAGGAGCCGCTGCCACATCCCTGGCCCTGGGCTCTCCCCCAGCCGAAGGCAGCAGGAGGGAAGGAGGTGGCTCCCGCAGCAGCTGGTTCAGCTGTGAAGACCCTGGCCCACACGTGGCTAGAAATCAGCAAAGCGACCTGGAAAGCTATTGCAGAATGTTTGCCCTCCCCAAGGCACTCCATCTAGGATCTAGGATGCCAAGGCCAACAGTTCCCCTATCTCAGAACAACCCACCACCTTATTGATCATATAGGAGCAGCCTGGGCATTTATATGTTTTTTTATCACAAAACTCACCCCGAGCCCACCAAGCTGAGCAGAGAGGCTCCTGCAAGCCATGTGCTGCCTGTAGCTCAGAATAAGGAGACAACCCTTCCCTCTAGTGGCTGTACAGCACATGAGTCTTGCAGTCACCTTCTCTCCCCACGCCAAGGCTAAGAGCGTTATTTTCACCAGCTCTGAAGCTCAGCACGGACCCTACGTGCATCAAATGTCCTACAGACACACCGAGGACAGGCAGCCACCAGCAGGGTTCATGCACAAGCGCATCCCGGGCATCGGAGAAGCCACACATCCACGAAAAGACCACTGGCCTATTTCTACAGCAAGGATGCTTTGTGGGGCCAGTTCTTCAGCTGAGTTACTCCCCCTTACAGCAAGCACTTAGCGGGATGGAATATCAGGCCTAGAGTTTCTCCAGGACCTTTTTACGACAGGTCTTTGTCCCAGTTTCAGCCTCATCTCCACCACAGCAGCAGTCAGCAGAGACCTGACTGTGCTGCTCAAGACCTAGCCGTAGTGCAAGCACACACATTAGCACGTCCATTTCCAAAAGGACTAAGGGTTTCCATTTTTCCATTTAAAATTTAGGGATCTTATTCACACCCCGACAAACTTGCAACCGAGTATTGAACCAACTCTGTTGTCCATGACCAAGATGCTCTGATGGTGCAGACCCTCAGACCACAGGGCCACCTGCTGCCATAAACTGTATTCCTACATGACGTTACAATCCGTAGGAATGTGTATTCCTACATGATGTTATAATCCAGAGGAATACAGATTATAATCTGCATACAGATTATAAAGGAACGCAGCAGGAAATAGCTGTCTGAAGCTTCCCTGCTCACAACAGCATTTTGGTGGCAGAGTCCATGGGACTGGCTCGCTGGAGAAAACACAGCAGTCACTGACACCAAGTCAGTCATTTGCACCAAGTGGTCTCACCCCAACACAAGAGGAAACATGTCACAGCGTGCACTTCAAGGCAGAAAGCAAGCCCTTGTTCCCTCCATCGGTCCGTTCCACCTCTGCCAGGGCCAGAAAAGGGCTGCATGGGTTAGGATCAACTTTGCCTTTCCAATTTGGGTCTTATTTAAAAGCTTTCCCAATGCATGCAATGCAAGAAATGTTTCCTGTTCTTCATTTTGCCATTTCTGTCTGTCTTAAACCCTTGGAGAAGTTCTTATTTTGGGGTTAATCAAGATGGGTTGAAAAAAACCCACTCAAAATTACAGGTAGTGACTGCTGCAGCCTTTTCTAAAGACTTTTGTCTTCTAAACTCAGAAAAAGGCTCAGGTGTAGATTTGGAAGCCTTGAATTTCACTCCTGTTGCCCATTACTCTTCTAGAGATGTTGTATTATAGCTATATTAAAAATGAATACAGCAACTGTGACTTCTTCAAAGCAGGAAGTGAATAATGAATCAAAACTGCCTTTACTTCAGCTAAGGGAAGATGATAAATGGAGCACGAGTGCTACAAAATAGAAGCAGAAAGGCTCTTTAATAAAGGTGATTTGCTGTTCAGATTATAACAGCTCTATCCACATCTCCTCTGATTATTCCCCTGCTCTGCACACACTCACAGACCCAACGCAATTGGAAACAAAAAGGAGACATGACCAGGGAGCAAGACCACCTTCTCGCAGCAGAACCCCAGGAGAAAGCTTGTCTCTTCTAAAAACATCTTATAATTCCCTGAATGGACCAGAGTTCACACTCGATGTATACAATTCGCTGCTAAAATAGACCCCAACAATAAAACCTTACTATCTACCCAGAGTGCTGAGCTGGGCACTGTTCATGTCCAAAGAACGGGCTGAGAAAGTATGGTGTGATGGAGAGCATCACAGCAACAGGCTCCTACTGGCAAGCAGATGGGGTAAGAGCCCTTTGTAAATAACCAAACCTCCCTGTCAGGTCACAGTTAAGGGCAGCACAAAAGTGCTGTTACCAGTCCTGCCCAAAAAAATCAGCCTTCCTCTAATAGACAAGTTGCATACCCTTCTTGCCTCCATTTCTTTGGCAAAGGAGGGAATGCTTACCAGGCTGATACGGCCTTAAGGTAACAGGTAATTACTGCTAAGAGCAAGTTAGTGCCAGGGATTTGATGTGGATCTGATGTGGGTATGGGAAATATTTCGGCGTTGCTCCTGCAAAGCTCTTGGCCGTCTCCTCTTTACCTGTCTGCCTGCACAGCAGTGTTTCACTGATAATAATCCACCCACAGGCTGCCCATCACTCAGCACCGCTGCAGTATGTCCTTGTCCACAGACACGCTGCCCCTGCTGGGAATGAAAATGAGAGAAGCTCAAAGCACCAATGCTTTGGGATTCCTTTGTGAAGGCAGACTTAAAAACCAAAGCAGCTGTAGTCCTTAAAAGCCAGATTCTTACCAACACTGCCGTGTTAAAGCTCCTCTGCATAATCACACCAATGCATTTTTTCATCAGTTGTCACTTCGCAATTGAGAAGCTGGCTGGTGGCTTTAGATCTGTTACTATATCATTCCATCTTGCTTTTATTGTGGATAGTGCCTTTCCTGAAATGGGAACAAGAGCTATTTTCTGTCCCTTCAAATACCATTTGTAGAGTCGACTGACTAGATGCCAGTCTGAGAAAAAAAATAATTCTATAAAGCATGTGATAATTCCTCTACACTATTCAAAAATATACAAAACTAACCCCATGTTTATAATATATCCTACTCCTCAAGAAAAACATCTCTAAGACAGAAACACAGCAACAAGATAAAACTAATGTATCAATTAAGAAGCAGAAACTTCCCAGATCAAATCTAGTCGCTCTGTTTTTTAATCCTGAGGAAAACAGAGGCCACAGTATACATCTGCGTAAAGACCCTCACACGCAAAGTAACAAAGAGGACTCTGTTTCAGACCATCAGTCCCAATCTCTTTTCCTGATGGACATGCCTGTATAAATTCCACACAGTTGAAAAAGCACTGGACCATGCAATTATAATGGTGGAAAGCATTTGAAATGGATTTACTGAGAAGAAACATTGATTGTTACCTCTGTACTGATGTCAATATAGTCCCCTTCTGTCACTTTATTTCAGATTTCAAAAATACAACATGCAGCAGTGAGTTACAGAATGGGAAACTGGCTCATTCTGATGAAGTTACACTGAAGCATGGGGGTCCATTTTGGCAATTAGTTATTGTCGTTCAAATGGTCTAAGTCCTCATCTTGCATTGGCACCAGACAGGCTTGACTATCACACTCCCAGAACGTCTCCAGATCCTTTCTGTCGCCAAACCAAATTCCTAAAACAAGAGACAGGACCACTCCACCTAGGAGACCCCCTGCCTGCTGCTGGCTCTCTTCACCCTCTATGAATTCCCAGGCTCTACGACTTGTCAGGAACCTGAGCAGGTCTCAGTTCTCGTCCAAGTCCGCTTTGTTCAAGCTCTGCTATAACGGACATGTATTTAAATTCGTTAGATCTGTGGTTGAAGGTCTCCACTAATTCGTAGGTCTGGGAACGATCCGTGGCGTAGAAAAGCTGCACCTGATTCGCCAAGCACTGTGCTTCATGGACCACCTGCAAGTTAAAACAAAGCATTTGTTACCATCGGGGTTTGTTGCATTCGAGTACCCCCTCGAAAAAGAATCTTTGGCAGCTGAAAGGCTGCAGTCCTACTCATCAAATGACTCTGATTCCAAGTCACCTTAGTTTTGCAAATCTCTTAACAAACTTCCTCCCTCTTGTTCCTGACCTACTTATTACATGCTCCGGCATCGTGCCTACAAACTGCTCTCCTGCTGAGCACACACCTCAGAGGTCAAAGATGTCTTTTACGATCCCTGGCCACCCTAAGGCACTGGAAATGCACCATCTTTCCCATCTTCCGGTTGACCTATTTGCAAAAATTGATTGTTTGCGCTGAGATACAAAAGGCCACATGAATTACTGATGACTCTGCTGTGCATAGCTTCAGAACTGGTGTGAAGTAGGTCAGTTAGAGGTGGGGTGCTTTAGTTATCTTGTTCCACCAGTATAATCCCTGGTGCTGTTAGTCCCAGCACCGTGTTACTACAGACACGCAAGTAACAGCACACCCACGCAGAGGGAAAAGAGCAAAGGCAGGCAGAAACCTAACACAGAGCTCTGGAGGTCTCCTGAGCTGATGAGCAGTATTAAACTTCACTGTTTTAACTTGTTGGCAGGTAGCAAGAGCCATCATTTAAATTTGCTTCCATTAATAAAAAAAAAAAACAAAACAAAACAGTTTTACAACAATAAACTATAATACCTAGAGTAAAGGGGGGGGGGAAGGCAAACACAAAACCAAAACCCCTAATGAATGACCTGAAATCACCAGCCAGTCAGACTGATGATTTCCTTCTAGGTTTCCCCCGTATTAACTAGATTAGGTTCAAGAAATCTATTAAGACCACTCTTTGGAAAATGGTCTTTAAAGACCTCTAATTTGGTTTTTATGCAAAACTATAGGAGGAGGTTGCAGCATAAAATGAAGAAAGCCAATGAATAGATTTCTCTTACCAAGAACTTTGAGTCCATTTCTGCTGTCATTAGTACTATGCCTTTTTCCTCCTGCAGCTCAGGATAATGGTACAAAACCAACTGGCTGGGAGCAGTTTCACCTTGAGTCTGAAGGAGAGAAATATCCCATAAGTAGCCCATAAAGAACTTCAGCTCTATTGCAGATTTGGAGGCTTGATTACAAAACTTTTGAGCATTAACTGCTCTGGAGGCAGTCATTTTTCAGGGCTTAAGGGCCAGTTCTAATTAAGAGGTCATTATTCCTGGTATTTAGAGAAAATAAGGGATTTGCAGAGTTAGGCTGAGTTTTTTCTTGACTAAAGACCATTTTGCATTTAAAAGAAGCAGCAATTTCATCTCATAGCATCTACTGGTATTTTAAGTAGCTTGCATAAACAGTTCTAAAAAGTTTGGTTCTTGCTTCTATTTTCAGACTGTTTGACTTCTACCTCATTGTCCTTTAGATCAGAGACACTTAATACCCATAAATGTATTAAATACTTATAATTAATGGCAGTTTTTCCCAACAGTTATTTTCAAGTTAAGCTACACAACCTGTTCATTAAAATCTTTACAAAATATTACATATAATAATAAGCTGATATTATAGATTTCTGGATGCAAAGCCATTTTTGGACTTTTTATTTCAACCACTTACCTGAATGTTTATTAAGGAAGTGAAGTGCAATTCTGTTCCTGACCACTGCCCCACAAAGAACTCGTAGCCTTCTTTCCTTGGCAAAGCATATAGAAACTGCAAGAAATTATATAAAAAACACAATTCTCTCTTTCATAGAACAAAACGATGCCTAGGTCATACTGGCCTCCAGCACAAATGCTTTAGTGAGAGAACCACAACAGAAAAAGGGTTTTCTCTGCCCCACTAGGAGTGACAGGACAGCAGGAGCCAGACTTCAAAGCAGACAATAAACCAGCATTACATTATCAGTCTTATTTCATTAGCAAATACGTTGGCACATATTTTTATCAGCATTAAGAGAGACAGGGAGAAGGGGCAAAAAAGGGAAAAGGGGCAAAAAAGGGAAAAGGGGCAAAAAAGGGAACAGATGGTGGAGAACATTCAGACTCCGACCTTTTTGTTCACTTCTAGAAAACTGACAGCAGAAATGGTCAAATATCAGATAAGGAGCATTCAGAGTATTTAATCCTGTAATTTCACCAGAACAGGTGGCAAGTATTTTCTCTCTAGAGATTTACAATCTATTCAGCTCCATAGGATAGAGACTTGCTCGTTCTCTCACATCGAGAAAAAGGACAAGATGGGAGCAGAAAAACAAGCAGGATACCTGACTAAATACCAATGCACTGTAGAGAAATGCACTTAAAGCTATAAATAACTTTCCAAGCTCTGAGTAGCTCAGGAAGCCAGATATATTTCATCTTGCTCTTGCCAAGTGAAATATACAGGACCAATCCATCAATTCAGTAAAGTCTCCCGTTCAGATCCACAAAAGCACTCCTCTTAATGCAGCACAGTCTAGCTACTTTGTTTTCATAAAGGAGTGAAGCATTTAATTTCTGTCTCAGGACACTGAAATTTGCACTAAGTCCATCCTTCAGCACACAAATTACTGTAAAAACACATTACTTTCAATAGAAAACAAAAATAATCAAGCAGCATGTGGTACAAAACTGCAGAAAGATATCCTTTAGCTTGTTAGCTGTTACGCCCTTTTGCAGTTTAACTTCCTCAAAGCAACAAGGTGCTCATTCACACAGGGATCTTCTAATTGAAGCTTACGTGATACCCACCAACCCACGTGAGAAACAGTGAACCCAAATCTTGGGAATGCACTCATCTCTGAAATAACTGTATCACAGATTGTCAGTATTTCATGCTTTGCCAAGCTGGCATACACCTAAGACACAACCCACAGAGTATTTTACTCTGCAATAAGGGGTTTGACTAAACCCAATTCCCTCCTTCCTTCCCCCGTCGCAGCTGTTGAATTACAATGCTCTGCAACAGAACTTACACTAGGTTTTGCAGCGCGTGCCATACAGCCCTTCTTTTGACAGCTCACACTCCCATAGAGACAGACGTGCATTATTTACACAGCATACTGCCTGCCCAGTTTGGCTTCCATCCAAATACCTCGCCTTCACTTACCAATATTTACCTATCACAGATCACCAGTGTGGTGAAGAAAGCACAGCTATGCACGTTTGTGATCAGGAAAAGCAGGCTAATACATGACAAGGTTCAGCTCATTCTGTGGACAGACCCCCAATATACTGATTTCTTGCCTTTTTTCCTTTCAGGTACTGCTGCCTGTCTTCACTGCCAGTGAACAAACATAAAAAGGAGGAGGAGCAACTCACACCAACCATAACACAGGAGAATTCACTTTTTCCACGTACACGCAACATAACGCCCCGGTGACACGTAGCTATAGCTTAGAGCAGTTCCTCCAGGTCAAAGCAAGGATGATTTAGGCAATAAGGATAGACACACAGGAACAGCAATGAGGTTGGCCTGCAAGGCTCAGCTCTTCCCAACACTGCACAGAAGAGATTTAACCACAAGAAATCCATTAATGAAAACAGGAGGTGTGTAGATAAATCCATTCCCTGGGAGATTCTGTGCTCTCGTTACTTAATCCTATGTCTCATATCTAGATATCTGATACCTAGATCAAACTGTTTCATACGTATGAATAGCCACTGCTCTTATCTGAACACTAAGACAAGTATTTGAACACGTGGATTTTACTAATCAAGCTGAGTCTGAATACAGCAGGGTGAAAAGTTGATGAATTAGGCTTTAAGAGAGGAGAAATGCAGCTCTACATCCACACATTGCAACTCTCTGCCATACGTACCGATGGACATTTCTGGGCTCTCTTCCATATTAAATCAAACTTTTCTGCCTTTGGGGAAAGAGAAAGAGAAATTCAATTTTCATAACAGAAACATGGATACACAGTTATTCAGAATCATTGCATTAACCTTTACAGGGTACAGCTTCTATCTACGAAAGTGTCACTGCGGGAATGGCTGACAATGAGTTCGTGGAAAACAGCACTTAGTTCTTAGTTACCTAATGTCACTGGTACCCTGTTTTAACAATTCCACCTCTAAGGTGCAGCAGCAAACTCCTTGAATCCAAAGCTTTATTCCTTGGAGGTGTGGGGCCCACGCTTTAGGCTTACATTACGTCCTTTTTCAGTAATGGCTCCGCTGCATCCTGTGGTGTCAACACTTCAGCAAGATGACATATCCCTGGCCTCAAATTGTAGATTTTACATCACAGTCATCTGTTCTTCACTATTAAAATGCAGCCTAGATATTTACTCAAGTAACACACTTATTGCTTATTGAAACCAGAAACTCATTTGGTCATCCCTGATGAAACCTGGCAATCTCATTCACGTGTCCTCTGTGTTCCCCCAAATCTTCTGCCTGCTTTTCTCTTCCCAGCACCACATATTCATACCTGCTCTAAGGTGTTCATGAAAGCAAACATATGCCATTCATCAACACGAAATTCCTCCGTGTGTGCTTTGGAGCACTGGAGAATTACGTGAGGCCTTTCTTCCAGCCAACAGAAAGCTTCTGGCAAAAGATGTAGTTTTGTTCCCCAATCACACCACGAACTACTTCCTAATGTGCCTAGGACCTGGTTTGAATTAAAGCCTTAAAACCTTCCAAAGCTCCTCTAAAACAGTGCACCAAAGACCAGTGCCAGCCCCACTAATGAAAGACCTACACTGGAGTCCCTGGCCTCAGCCCTCTGCTACAGTAAAAGTGCAATTCAAACCATTTTCACAACGTCCACATGTTGGGAAAACTGAAACACGAAGCTCCCCGTCTTCAAATCCCACTTTGCCATTTTCAGAGCACACAGCACTTCATACACTTAGAATAAAGCCTCCCATCAACTCCAGTTGCAGCTCAAAGGGCCAAGTGCAATCGCAAATCAGACCCCAGATCTAAATGAGGTTTCAAGAACTCAAGGAACACACGATTCGTGCCCAGCTGTGAAAAGACAGATTTAAAGAGATCACGATCACGTAATGACTCTGAAGCAAAGAATAAAAAGGAACCCCAAAAGCGAAAAAAAACTCCTTCAGCCTAACGCAGATTAACAACAATTAACATCTGGTAAAGCTATCAGGAATAAGAAATTTGATCTTATCACAGGAAGCACCACGCAATCTCAATGAAAGACAGTGCTGCCAATAATTTTAAATGTATGAAAGTAAGTCATAAGTGATTAGCCATGTGCAAGTTATTAGCCAAATGCTCTAATGCTGCCATATTAAACTTGAGTTAGCAGTCAGTGCTGCAGGGAAGAAACGAGCAACTCTGAGAAAAAATTATTTGAAAATACAAATGCTACCTTAACAGATACTAGGGCCCTGGCAAAGAGTATTGGATACTCATAATAGAAAATGCCAGGAAATTCAAGCCAGGCGTGCAGAAAAAGGTATAGTGGCTTTATTTTTATTGAGACTGATGTAAGTGAGAAAAAAAGGGATATGCATTTTTGGAAACAAAAGCCTTTATTTGGGGCAATAAGATCGCTCAATCCGGAAAGCTAGTTTGTTCTTGAAACCTCATTTTCCTTCAATGATTGCTTTTAAAAGCAACAGGATCACAATTGGAAAGGAAAGCTTTGTACACTGGCCTTTCAAGTGTGTAACTACAGGGGAACTACTTACAGGAATAACAGCATAAACTGTATCTTTTGCAGAAAAATATTGATTCCAAATCTGTAGGAAACAAAAGAGATGAGATACAGTTAAAATCAAGCATCTAGCAGTAATAGTAAATGCTTTGAAAATAATTCCATTTGTCAACTAACCTTTGTAAGCACTCTGAGGAGTCTTTTTTAATCAAGCTTGACTGACTTCCCTGCTAATTAATACACTTCTCCTAAGATTCCAGAGAACTAAACGACAGACTTCAACTAGGTAACAGAAATAAGCAGTGGGTTCAGCAGTGGCTCAAGATTTACCAGCCATCAGGACTGCTTCTTAGGTTTTGCCAGCAATCACACTAATAATTTCCAGAGGATTTGAGGTTTTGTGTGTTTTGTGTTGGGTTTTTTTGTAATAAAGAACATACAAAACATTTTCAATAGAATACAAGACTCTGCATAATGCTCCTCTGTGTTCACAATCTTTTTCTTCACCACAGCACAAGGGCAATGCCTACATAGAAGCTCGAAGTCCTTAATAAATGGACAAGCACACATAAAAGCCCAGAGTTCATGACTTTTTCAGTTGCCCTTCCCCAGTCTTACATATGAGAATTGCCACTAAAATATTTAATAATGAAACAGAGATAGGGGAACTCAAAGGAAACCCGTGCGTTATCAAATCCAGTCCCTGCTGAAACTGGTCACACACCAGCCCCTGCAGAGCACAGAACCACTTCTATAATGTTCTCGAGCTAACAGGAAAGCAGCTGGGTTTCTGTTCTCTAAGTCATGCCAGAAGGCTCTTTCGTATGTGTTGTCCCCCTTAAATGATCATGCCTAGATATAGTTTCTTGGCATACAGTCTGATAAGTAAAAAAAAAAATCAACACAAGCTACATCAGAAATGTGCAACAGATGTGACCTATAACTAGATAAAAAGGAATTACAGTGCAAAGCCAAGCAGATATTAGGGACAATAACTTGATTCACACTGTTCTTCAAACAAACAAACAGACCCACCCACCTCCTTCTTACTTTAACCAACTTTAGTATGAGTACATAGGCTCCTGAATGACAGATAATGCAAACAAAGGTACAAGGTACCAAAAGCTATTTTTTTTATTCCTGCAAAACAGACATAGCAGAATGCACATGAGCTACTGCCAGGGTTTCCCTTTACCAGGCTTCAAACCTGACAGGAGCTTGCTGATGCCAATTCAATTGCTACACATTAAATGGCAACAATAAGAATTACAATCGAGACATTTTTTGAGTGATCAAATCCAAACTTATTATTTCTCAAGCAGGTACCTCCTAGGTGGCCTTACCTATAAGAAAAAAACTTCTACTATTGATATGCATGTGAGTGCACTTTATTTATAAATATACATGCATAGCCATGTTTTATTTTTCAGCCTAAGTAACAGTTCCATCCTCACATGAAGATTACTATTAAGCTCAGATGTGAAGCAAACTTTATCGCAGTTAAATACATCACCTGTTTTATCTCCTCTGCTGATTTTTCTTTCACCATCTCAACGTTAAGAATGGAATCAAGTGTCTGCAAGAGAAAGCATAAGGAATCTGGCATGATGACAGTTCTCTGATTCAAGTGAGAATCCCGAATCAATGGATCCAATTACAGAGAACAAAATCAAGCTGGAGCAACTTAATTAAATTTACAATGTGATGTAGTCCTCTCAATTGCCAAAGAAACTACTAAATCATAAGCAGTAACACACTGAGAAGTGGATTCACACACTGAGGCAGAACAGAAGAGATTCTGTCAGGACACAGAATATACTTTGCTTCGGTTCTGCAGATCTCTACTGAAGCTGCAAGAGGAGCTTCAGCCTCTCCCCTTCAGCCATCTCAGACACGGGCTCTGTTCACAGATTTGCACAGAAAGTTTGCCAAAATACAAGAATTCAAAAGAATAAAACCATTCTCTTGTCCCTCTGCTGGCTGATCCTTGGAAATGCTCTAAAGGCAGCTTAACCCTTTCAATTTATGACTGTCAGCATTCAGTACAGATCCCCTAACAGTAGGAACTTCCAGGATGTCAAGAGAGAAAAGAACCAGATAATAAAAAAACAGACTGCCAGGAGTTTTAAGACTTGAAAGCGATCCCAACAGTAAATAAGTCTCTTATACTCAAGAGCTAGAAAAGGAATACCAGTTTTATCAGAAGAAACCTTTGGCTGAACCACTGATGGAAGCAACACAAGTTAATCTACATCCTTGATTCGCCAGCAAGTCCTCTCCTAACACTTCGGTTTGCTTCCCTTACCTTATCTTTTGTGAAACCTCCCTTTGATGTCTTTGTGCCCACACCTTCTGCCTAGAAAAAAAGAACATTCTTTAGTTTTTATAGCTGATGCTTTAATACCATTTATTTGCCTTCCCTTCCACGCATAACACGACTGCTAACAGGATGTTCCAAGTATGAGCTCAAATTTAAGATACTTAAGAGATTGCTGCTGTGCATTTTATTAAAATAAAATATCAATTAGGAGAATAAGAAGATGAGTAACAATGTGAATTGTGAATTTCAAGATCAGAAAGGATTAAAGCAAACTATGA
>JAHREE010150689.1:12695-64565 GCA_033628505.1 Tringa tobata
GCAGCAACACAATAATTCCTTAAATTTTAAGGTAAGTTAAATCCCGTACAAATCAAACTTCCAAAAATATTCTGCAAACTCTGGCATATGGCTATGATACAGTATGTACAAATAAAATACCAGAATGGTTACATTTTATTGCTTGGTTTTTGTTTTGTTTTGTTTTTTATTATTATTTGGTTAAAGACTTTACACAGTCGTGTATAAAAGGATGTGGGAAGTGGCAAGAAGCAAGCATTGGCTTCTTGTCCTCTCAGAAGCCAAGGTTGGTTGGTTTGGTTTTGGATTTGTTTTTAAATACTGTATTTTCAAGTGTCACATCAAAAGCATCACCATATTGGGTCACATCTGCATTACCCAAACAGGATAGAAGAGCAACAGTGAAAGAAGAAGCCTAGGCAATGAGCAGCAGGGTTCCATTTTGTACATTCCTTCACGGATTCATACTTCCAGAATACAACCATTCATAAAACTATAAGCATCCAATCCAAAGTTTTATATAAAGTCAACAATTATGGACCTACTTCCACATAAACATGTTTCAGCAAGGTGAGCAACTTCAATTCACCAATCATGCAAAACAAAAAACCACCAAAAAAAACCACCTCCCAACAAGATCAGTGGTATTTGTGAGCAAAATCATCCAACTTGGCCCTGATCTAGCCTGGAAGAGAATCCCTTTGGCAAAAGTCATTTTCTATGTTCCAGAAGGTTATAAACATGCTCTGTGTTCAGCTCCACTAGTACAAACAAACCCTTAGGTTCCTCCACAGTAAGGAAACCTCACTTACAAAGCATGTGTCAGGAGACAACACTGATACCATTGCACACTCCTATCCTGCTTTTTATATCCTTCTGTTGGCAAATACACAAAAGGCTAAGGTACCAAGAAGTGATCACACTGACATCAGTCAGGAAACAGCCCACAAGTCTACTCTGGGCCTTCCCCACCTGCTCACTCTCCTCGTGACCAGGAGCTCTACTCAGGGCACTTCATCTGTGACCTCAACAACAACGGATGGAAGAAACCAGCAGCACCAGCAATCCAGTTCAGAAGATCTCCAGTGACCAGTCAAGCAAGACCATCAGCACACCACTGACTGTACCCAAGGCATGACCTATTCAGGCGCCACGGACTCTTACCACTTAAACATCAATTAAAATTATTCAATACTTGCTATGTTTTTAAAAACAGGCTCATCTCACAAAATGTAATCTGGACGCAATGCAGCAAAGCTAAAAGGATGATGAAGTGAAAACCCAAGCACTTGGTAGTAATTGCTCCTGTAGGCTCACGATATAAAAAACTTTCAACTCTTCCTTCTAAAAATAAGTCCTGCTATAGATGGGCACGATTTACCACTCCTGCTTTCCTGAGTCCAAATTCATTCATGTTTATACTTACTCAAAATCAGAAATTCAGGTGAAGCTCTTAACCACCCCTTCTAGGCTCAGGCTCTCATTACAAACAGCTTACTACCAACACAGCCTCGACACAGACTTCCCCTTAAATATGCATAATTTACTCTATTTCAAATATTTACAAGCAGAAGAAGCCCATCTTTACAAGACAGATTTCTTTCTGTTCTACATAAAGTGCAGCTCTCTAATTTAAGGCAAATTTCAGTGAAATATAAAACCATAGTTTTATTTTAGTATGTACACATTTTAAATTAAAAACAAGAACTCCCTTGAAAAGGAAAGAATGAGAGGAAAATGTTTCCAAGTTTGGGAATTTTCTGGATTTTAACACAGTCCCAATGTTATTTCCTATCAACATAGAAATTTGTCAGTTTTTTTTTTCTTTTTTCAATAAATGCAAACAAAAAAAGAGGTGGTAATGTGTACAGCAATTTAGCTCCAAAGATCAGTAAAACACTGGGAAAGTGCAGACGTAGTTTTTCATGTCCCGTAGTTTCCTTTAGCTACAGTAGCATCCACCAATATCACATTTCTATATATATATTCTATACACCTAAAGCTGATCTCAGTTCTTGTAATGAGTATTTCTCATCTCCATCTGTGTCAAATTTCTTAAAGCTCTGTGACTCTTGGGCTGCAGAGCCAAGCAGCTTTTGAAGATCTTCGTATGACAGTTTTCCATCAGCATCTCCAGTTGCTTTTTTAAACAAATTCTGAAGATCTGCAAAGAGAACAAGGGTTTAAAAGTAGCTCGTTTAAGTATACAGGGATATCCTATAATCTGCTCATCCAGTTTTACTGCACTATGTCTTACTACCTAGTAATTAAATAAAGCATCCCCAAGTATGTAGTTTGCCTTCTGTGTTGTCGCAAACTGTCAGTAACAGTCTAGGAGAAAAAAACAAAACATGAAGATTTCTGGATTAAATTAGATTAAATCAGAAAAAAAAGCAATCCCTATTTCCGACCACCTCTAATAGCCCATTCTACAGCCACACACTGCATGCAGATACAGTTACCCCCTGCAAAAGCAAGCTCTGAATGACTGTTGCTATACCAACAGCACAGATGATATAAAGAGAAAAGTGTCTATTCATTTCCTGGTGCAAAGCCTTGCCCTTTCAGTAGCTGAAGAGACTGAACAGCAAGATCCAGAAACCATTCATTTGATCAGGCAGTGTTCTCTTAAAAAAAAAAAAGGAGAAAACCCCGAAATACACATATTCACACCTACTTAATTTTCCTTCAGCACCATAATTCTGCCCTTGACTTCTCAAGCTCTGGAGCACTCAAAAGAATTACAGTGTACAATCCTAGTGATTTAAGTCCTAGTGTTTAAATCCTAGTTTCTTTTCTTTTACACACTGGTCCTTTCTTTTAGTTTTTTTCTTAATTACTTTTTTTTTTTTTAAAAAAAAAAAAGTCCATAGTTCTCAAGCTTTAAAAAAAGATCTCACTTCTCCCAGAATGCCCAGACATACTACCGTAATTCCAGTTACACTTATTGTCTCCTAAACTTTTATATGAAATAGAAACAGAAAAAGAAAGGGTCAGGCTAGAAAGGACATACCTTCGATGCTGGAAATTCCTGGTAAGGACAGATGTCTCAGCTGTCCGTTACTCTCTGGGTTGTCATCAGCTGACCTTGAAGCCAGCCTTGAAAGGTCTGTGGGCTTTGCTGTAGTACTCAGACTGCTTTCAACTGTTTCAAAACAATGTATATTAGTCTTACTAATTCCACAGAATTGCAGTTAGCAGAAATAAAAAAACCCTATAAAATTAATTACTTTAAAGTTTTTTTGCATCACAGATGCTGTATGGGACAAGAATGCTGCAAAATTGCGTCAGGATACAGCAGTGCTGTCCCCTTTTACCGGTAACTAGAAGAACAGAAGGGAGGAAACTTATTTTGGACACTTATACAGCACTAATCTTTCATGCTGTAGTAGGAGATGTGTATTTGTAAACCCCATAGAAAGCACTTTCAAGTTATTCTTTACTTCCCAGTCTGGAAGTGCTGAACAAGCTTTATTAAGCAAATTACACCCGCCCACCTGGGTTGTTTTCACCTTGTCACTGCAGGGGCTTATCTTCCCCAACAGCAAGGTCTACACTTCCAAGCTGTTGCTTAGCAAATTAACAATAAGCACAGTTCTACTGTAATGAAGTATTTCAAATCTTATCTTCAGCACTACCTGAACATACACAGCAACAGTGCAAAACTGAGACCAGTCAGCAGAGAAGGAGACCTTTCCTCTCTGTTACCTTTGCTTTTTCAAAATCTAAGGAACTAGGTATAAATTTCTACTGGTTAATCAGTGTATGCCTTCAAAAAAAAGCTACTGATGCCTGTGAATCATGCTATACACATGGAAAGTCACCTTTAGTAGTCATAGACAGTTTTCTGTTTTAGAGCCATCAGTTTCCTACCACTGTAACTGAAATAACCTCCACCAAAATCTTAAAGAACAGCCTAAATTATCCACCTTCATTAGCTATTCTTTGAATTACACAGGGAACCTTCAAGTTAGTGGATTACTATTCAACAGCATTCTTACCATTCTTTGATGTCTCAATGGGTCTGTCATTTTCTGGCTTGCTTGTGAGAGCGTTGATCAGCTGAAGCTTCTCTCTTAGTTTTGATACCTGAGAATCTCTGGTTCCTGTTTCCTATACATGTAGAAAAAAAACTTCTTAAAAAGCAACCCTTCAGTAGATGAAGAAAATCAGGAAAAGTAGTAATTTGAAATATGTAAGTACTTTTGAGTGCCTTGGAGTTCTCCAGGCTGATCAGGTTTAAAAATTATAAACAAGATTTAAAAATAAAATAAAAAAAAAATTTATGGAAAGTTGTAAGGAATAAATTCATGTGGTCTGTAAGAAAACAGTACCTCAACCTGAAAAGTAGACAGCTATTTTGCAGACACCAATTTCAAAAGAATCTGGCATTTAATTTCCGTATTTCTTATATAAATGAGCAACATTCTGCAAAATTGTAATATAAAACAGTCAAATGCACTTGCAGCAAACATTTATACGTTAATTGAATTGCATGACTATTTCAAACGTTTGCCTTTAGTACCAACTGCCTTAGTGCAGAAGTCACAGCATCTCTGTCAAAGTAAAATCACCACCTTTATCTATCTGGAGCATCTTTGCTCTTTTTACGAGTAGGTTCCAGATGAAAGGTTGAGTTCACACCGATCCAAGCCTAGAACTCCCAGTGTAGCCAGTTCACTCACCTGCCTGCTTTCCAGAAGATGGAAACTAACTTCAGCAGTGCTGCCTCTTATTCCCAACCCCAAATTTGGCCACTCAGTCTGAAACTCTCTCACAGCCAGTCATCAGATCGTTACCGAGAAGCAGCTTTAATCACTTCCTAGACTCCACTAGGGCAGAGTTTCTCTAAGTCAACCCAAGACAGTTTTTAAACCTGGGTAAATGCCATAACCTCATGTGCGGTGTGAACCCACAACGGTTGGGCGAGCTTTGTTGAGAGCATGGCAATGAGACCTCAACTGAACCAGCTGCCAGAGTCCTCTCTTCCACCAGACCATGGTCTGAACCTCCCACGATTCTTTCGGCTGCACGGAAGGATATTACAGCACCTCTCCTATGTTATCCCATAGGTAGTCAGAACGGCAAGGCTTTAACCTATTACAACTTTTCTTCCATCCTAATTGACTTCATGTCCCCAAAATGGGGTGGATAAGCTATCCTTCTGCTCTGGACTTTTCAAAGAAACTTGACCGGATTAGCCTGCTTGCAGACTTTCCTCAATTAAGTCTCACTTAAAACGTGATTATAGAGACAATGACATGCTCTACTAATCCAGTGTAATTTGTGTTTCCTTACTTTACCTTCAATTCTTTATTTGAATGAGTTTCATTATCTAGTTGATCTTCATTTTCCACTTTTCGAGAGGTAGTTACATCACTCCCCTACAGGAAAAATGGAGGAGAGCAGAGTTTATTCACGTGCTTATTATTTTCTACAGTAGAGTTTATTTCCTTCAAATTTCACAGGCATGAAGCAAGAAAAAAACCAGGACACATACATGCTAGAATAAACATGCCGAGTGTGGGTTATGTAATTTACCTCAGCAAGGTCAGCACTATCCTTATTGCTAAACACAGAGAACACGTTCTCAGACTGGTCCCAGTACAACATACAGAAAACACCAGAAGGATTTGTGAACATATTTAGTATTAATGTATTTTTCTTTTAGCATATAAGCACCACTGAACAATCTAAAGCCTGACCTAACTCCTCAGTGGTTTTAACAGACCCATGCCAGAGCACCTTCTAAAAACATAAAGAGGTTTGTAAATCCCATCCCATTAGGCAGAGACCCAGGTCTTAATGTCACAGTGTTTTGGACATTTTTCTGTGGACTCTGCAGGGAAGAAATGACTACTTCAGAGATACTCTTCACGCTGGTTACCCATTCAGAAATACAGAACAAATTCCAGCCTTTTAAAATGAAATCCTAAGTGTCTTGAGTTTCACTCTGACATTTTCTTGCGTTAGGTTTGAGAAGCTGTATCTGTAGTGTATAGAAAGTATTGAAACTACTTGCCTGAGTAGACATCCTTAGTCATCAAATACTTACCGTGCTGGTAGACAAATTCTCTCTTTTGTCCAGATTATTCACAGCAAGGGGAGAATTTTCTAACAGCAGAACCCCCCGGGTAAGGTTACTAATGGCTGAATCCACATTTAGAAGCTTGAGGTCATTCAACTTTTGGTACGCCACTACAGTCTTATTTAGCTCTTCCAAAGCTGCATGCAGTGACTGGCTTTCCTGAAATATAAAACCAGCACGCGTCAGTTTACTCAACCTGTACTCTGTGCAGACACAGAGCTCTTGCTATTAACAGCACAGTGACTGACCCAGTTTAACTGGGCAGGATTCAGACTGGCTCTCCACCGACACCGCTGAAAACATCCAACTGGAAGCTTCCAGAAAGTTATTCCGGCTTTCAAAGTTTGAAACTGAGATTCTTCCTCAGGGATAACCTCTTTGTTGCTAATGTAATCACTTCATCTGTGCCAGCAAACACAGAAAGCCCATTCATCTCATTTTCCAGGGCAAGCTGAGTTACCCCACCAACTATTTTTCCCAAGAAAGCATGTACTGGGAATGTTTATACACAAAAATTAATTTTTGAGGAAGATATCAAATGTATTAAATATAAATAAATGCAGTCATTCCATTCCAAACCATTCAGCTAAACACCCACACATCATCCTTTTTTGTTGTTGTTGCTGAATCCCTGCTTTCCACACCTCCTTACACTGAGGGTGACTCAGTACACGCCACTCCCAAGTTTCCTCAGATTGGCAAGTACCTGCCATAAAAATCCTTTAACTCATTTCCATTTACGTGAGCAAAGTACACCTATAAATTTGTTGGATACTCGTTTCAGTCTTTTTACTCCTCACCCAGTTGGAGCACAACAAAATACTCTCAGATGAGGGTACTTTCCTGTTTGAACACGTACAGAAACAAACTACAGCAAAGTTATCTTATGTTTTGGTTTGAAGGATGGTATGTGTTTTGTTTTGATAAAAAAAACCATACTTTCTTGTACACTACAGTACTGCAAAACACACACAAAAAATTATGTATCAGCAACACTTGTACCAATATTCCTTATGCAAGGCAGAAGAATACCTTTCTGCAATTTTCTGTCTGATTTCTCTCAGTCCTTGGCACAACAGTGGAGGGAAGCGAAGGTATCTGTTTTAATTCCTTCTGAGGAATAAAGTAGAAAATTGTGTTAGCAAATGACTGTAAAACAAATACTAAGCTTTTAATAACTGGCAGGCTGCAGCTGAAGATGTTTTGCTACAATTAAAGTCATTCATGTCTGTTGCACATGCAGTATTTATGCAGTATTTTAGCTGGGCTAATACGGAGTTTTCTCTTTCAAACACAAAGTCCAAATTTAGTTTAATTAAACCCTCCTAATTAGCTCTTCTCCTTTTAATGAAGTATTATGATACACATTTCACTGCTATCGTACACACTGTCGTATCTACAATATTTTCGTAGCACCCACTGACTTAAAGTTTTATGATGTGTCTGAATTTAGATTTCAGTGCAAATATTCTTATTAAAAGTATTGCAGTTTAGCTGAAAAACTTTAATTATTGGCTCCGTTTGTTAACCCCAACTAAGAGGTCAGTATAAACAGAGTAGTTTCTGGTAACAATGGTCAGTAATTTCACCCTAATTCAACCAACAAACTCCATCTCAACACTCCCACCACCCCCACACCTAAACCCGTGCAGACACTTCCCATAAGCAGTCTCCTGCAGAGATTCCCAAGGCTCCACATCCGTGTAACAGGAAGCAAAGATCTGCAGGATAAGAAGTGTAACAGGGATCTCCAATTGTGGCTCCAGAGAAATACACGGAGATTAGAAGATTAGTTTATTAATGTACCAACCAGCAACTACTGAAACCTCAAAAGTATTTCGAAGGCACAAGTCAGAACTCCACACAGTTCTTAAACTTGCTTCCTGTTAGGCAGGTGACCGTTAAAATCCAGTGTTAAATCAGTACATTTTCTTACCACATCATTCTGGAGTATTTCCATGGATTTCTTGTATTCTTCAATAGCTGTCTGTATATTTTCAACATCGTGAGAAACGCTGGTAAGCGTGCTGCCTATGTTCGCTACAGTCTGCAAGAAAGAAAAATGACAAAAATCTCAGCCTTCCTCAAACTGCACTGTCCCAAAGTAAAGTTTCAATCCTCTGAACACAATCCTTTGTTCCTGGAACCGCAGGCAGATTGCCCCAAAAACAGGCACGTGAATTTGAAGCGTTCAGAACTTTCTTTGCAGACAAAGCTGCAAGTTATTCCCAGCACATCTCCAGGCCAATAAACAAAGACACACTCTACACCATGAGAGCTTAAGCTAGATAAGCAAAATTAGGCATTTGTTCGTTCTGCTCCCGAAACAATACCCCGAAACAATACAAATGTTCTGGCACTAATTAGAAAATAAAAATAATCCTGATATGAAGACATCTTACCTCCTCTCTACGTGGAGTATTTGTATTGAATACGAGGATGCCGACATCACTGATTTATCCTGCCTTCTCATTCCATTTGTAATCCTTTTTTCAATCATTAAAATAAACAGAACCCATCTCAAAAACCTCTTTTTCTATCCCCCTGTTATGCTCATAAACTCTTAAGGCACTGAAGTGACCCTCTAGCTACCCAGACTATATTCAGACAAAATCCACACAAATCTTTCTCGAGCTCTTCATTTTGCAAGTCTGAACTCAGGTTCCTCTCTGCCCTGGAGGACCTCAGGGCACCTTTAGCACCTTTCATCAGGCTGAACAAAAGTCACCATCCCAGAGGAACTCCCTCAGTAACCCTTCAGGACTCTAGCGCCAGCAGCCAACTCCCCATTTTCAGAAGCAGTACGTACAGGAGAAAAGGCTTTAGAAGACCAAAGCCCTATTCTAAGAATAGCAGCCTTTTCTCAGAATCACAGGATCATTTAGGTTGGAAAGGACCTTTAAGATCGTCAAGTCCAACCATCACAGCAAAGTCCACCACTAGACCATGTCCCTAGGTGCCACATCTACACATCTTTTAAAGACCTGCAGGAATGGTGACTCAATCCCTTCCCTGGGCAGCCCATTCCAATGCTTGACAACCCTTTCAGTGAAGGAGTTTTTCCTAATATCCAACCCAAACCTCTCCGGCACAACTTGAGGCCATTTCCTCTTATCCTAGCAATTGTTCCTTGGGAGACAAGACCCCCTTTCAGGTAGTTGTAGAGAGCAGTAAGGTCTCCCCTCAGCCTCCTTTTCTCCAGGCTGAACAACCCCACCTCCCTCAGCTGCTCCTCATAAGACTTTCTCCAGACCCCCCCACCAGCTTTGTTGCCCTTCTTTGGACACCTCAATGTCTTTCTTGCAGTGACGGGCCCAAGAACTGAACTAAGTATTTGAGATGGGGCCTCACTAGTGCCAGGGACAATTACTTTCCTAGTCCTACTGGCTACACTATTTCTGATAAAAGCCAGGATACTACTGGCCTTCTTGTCCATCTGGGCACACTGCTGGCTCATATTCAGCCAGACACTGACCAACATCTCCAGATCCTTTTCTACCAGGCAGCAGCTCTCCAGCCACTCTGCCCCAAGCCTGTAGCGTTGCATGGGGCTGTTGTGACCCAAGTGCAGGACCCAGCACTTAGCTTTGTTGAACCTCACACCAGTGGCCTTGGCCCATCGAGCCAGTCTGTCCAGATCCCTCTGTAGATCCTTCCTACCCTCAAGCTGGTCAATACTCCTGGTCAGCTTGGTGTGATCTGCAAATTTACTGAGGGTGCACTAAATCCCCCCCATCCAGATCACTGATAAAGATTAAACGGAGCTGGCTTCAATACTGAGCCCTGGAGAACATGACTTGAAACCGGTCACCAACTGGATTTAACTCCATTCACCACCACTCTTCGGGCCCAGACATCCAGCCAGTTTCTCACCCAGTGAAGAGTACACCCATCCAAGCCACAAGCAGTCAGTTTCTCCAGCAGAATGCTATGGAAAATGGTGTCAAAGGCTTTACTAAAATCTAGGTGCACAACATCCACAGGTTTTTAACTCGTCCACTAGCAGGTGACTTCGTCATAGAAGGAGATCAGGTTAGTCAAGCAGGACCCGCCTTTCATGAACCCATGCTGACTGGGCCTGATCACCTGGTTGTCCTGTACACGCCACGTGATAATACTCAAGATGATCTGCTCCATAACCTTCCTCCACACTGAGGTCGGACTGACAGTCCTGTAGTTTCCTGGATCCTCCTTCCAGTCCTTCTTGTAGATGAGCATCACATTTGCTAACCTCCAGTCAACTGGGACTTCCCCAGTTAGCCAAGACTACTAATAAATGATTTCAGCCAAGAAAGGCAGGTAATCCCAAAGACAGCTGGATGCAATGGATAGATGAGCAGGAGATTTTTCACCAGGGCTATCAAAAGCCAGGCTACCCACCTACACCCACTGAAGTTCTGTGTGACAGAAGGTAGTGCAACGTGCACACAAAGGTCAAAAAGAGGTCCAAGTCTTGAAAACTATCACTTTTCATTAACGTGACACTTACAAACCGTTAAAACTACTGTATTTAGACATCAGAATATTTTTTTGCCTACACTCAACACCTCACAATATACCTCCTGGAAGGATTCCAGCTCTGTTTTTATTATGTCAACCTTCCAAAACTAAATGCAAGCAAGATGGCATCAAGAGAGCAGTAGAAACAGATAGCACATCTAACACCCTACTTAGACTCAACAACACAGACTGAAAAGAACTCTGAAGTTCCCAAGATCTTTGAATTTCATAAAGCGTGACCAAGGACGGACTTATTTCAACGTGAAAAAGCCTTGCTGTTCAGCACACCACCTGTTAGCCCTAACACTTTCTCATCTCAGCAAGATGACAAGTTTTTTTTCTATATTATACATATGAAGTAGGTGCAGGTTCCAGCCTACATACTGCCTTAAGACTTATTTCTGACATGACACAGGGAAAATCCAGCATGCTCCTAACAGCAAATTAGCAGCTTAGGAAATAGCTTTGTACTCCTCCCAGAAAAAAAAAACACAACCCTACCAGCCTGATCAGCAAAACCACACTAATTACTTTGCATATGACTAGCTTGTTGATTATACAGTAATTTTGAAGGGATGGGAAATTAGAAGTGGAAGCCCATAAAAGCCACAAGGACTGGACTGACATGAGGCATTAGCACAATATAAATGTTTATTGCTAAATAAACAGAACTGCCATGTAAGATCCAGGGAAGTTTCAACACGCTATTCTTTTTACCAAAATAAACAGGACGATTCTTCGGTAAAGAATGCTCAGCTAAGGTAAGATACTGTATTAACAGAAGTCACTTTAGAAGAAAGTTTGTGCCAACCAGTAGGGCCCATCTTATCAGGGGATTGTCAGAAAACCATTCCAGTACAATCCATGTGCATGTACTGAACACCAAGAAAGCTCCCACACGAGTGTTCCAGGCCCACAGCTGGAAGGTTAGACACCTACCCACCTCAAGACAGTAGATACAGAGTCAGATGTAGAACTATACACTGCTCAAGATGAGGATGTTTTCCAGCAACCTATTTTCTTTTCCAATTAAAAAAAGCTAAACAAACCACCTATTTGCAGGCAGAGTTGTAAAAGTGCAGACCAACTTTTTGCAAGTGTCTTAAATAGTATTAAGATTAGCAACCTGAAGCAAAGCAACCAGAAAGATCAGCTCCAAGGTAAAGAAGCGAAAACATTAATACTGACAAATGCATCTCCAGAAAGGGACAAACAAGGCCTTCAATTTTTTTACCTGCCATACGTTATCATAGGACCATACAAAATCAAGTATATGAAGTCCATTTTAAAAACAAGAGAAGCAAATATTCCTCATGTGATTCAGGTAACTCCTGTTGTCACTGCTGTCCCCAAGAGCCCAGCTTAGCAGCACAGAATGCATTTAGGAATAGCCACATTTACAGTACTTGCCTTCTCTAGTTTCTCTACTGTGAGAGGAAGAGAAATCAGATCAGAAGCAGACTTTATGTTGTTTTTGAGATGATTTACTGTTGAGGTCAATAGCGATATCTAAAACCAAAGAAGAATATTTACAATTAGTCAACATAATCCTGACTCTGACCTTCCCCAGTACTAATAAATTTCAACACTAAAACATAAGGCAAGACAAAATTATATATGTACACACAAAAAGCATGCCTGTCCCTCGGTTAGAAGTCCTGCCTAGGCTACATTAAAAACATTCTGCCTCTTGCAACAGAAGCAAGATTGATTGTTTGTTTGTTTTTTGGGTTTTTTTAAGTTGAATGAAAGCCATAGAAGCCCCTTCTTTTCTAAAGGTACACTCTGCCCATTTGACATTCATCCCCTTAGAGAGAGTCTGTTGCCCAAGAAAGATTTAAAACGTTGTGCAATAAGTTCTTACATGGAGAAAACAGTCATCTGCTTCTCTGTTTAGTAATCAAACCTGCCTGGCAAAACCCAGCAAAGTCACTCAACTTCTCTAGCTGAGTGAGGGGCAAAGAAATTACGCTTATCAACCAAAGTGGTGTAGTGACAATCTAGGTACAGCAGGTTGGCTCAATTTCTGTCAATTCTTTGACCCAGACAGCAAATTATTCAATGGGTCTTCGAGACTACTTGTTCATTCCAACTGAGAGGTTGTCAAATAAATTCAAAACAGCTACATGCTACTCATTAATCGCTAACATCATCACTTCAAGGTCAATTTGTAGCCATCAGTAGTCAAAACGAAGAAAAATATTTCTTCAAACATTTGACAACACTAAAGTAGTGCAGATAAAATCCACTTTCTTATAGTTAAAAAAAGAAAAAAAGTTGTTTCGCAAGCTGAGGAAATGGGCAAGATCCTAATCTTACGATAGGCCAGTGTTGATCAGCTTGTAGAGCCTCTGGTTCCCCAGCTGTGAATATTGGCTGAAATAATTCCCAGCAGCACATCCCAAGAATTCATGGAAAAAAGCCTGGCTCAGACTATAACCAGACCACGAAGTAACTTGAGGGCCTGCAAGAAGCATGTACAAGTATCTTTAATGTCCAGGTGCAGATTATAGTGTTTTAAAAGTCCAATGAAGCACCTAAATATCTGTGGATAATACATACTGTCAGATGCCAAAGAAAGCAAGGGAGATTTTCAAATTTATTTATGTGCCCCATCAAGCACTTAACCACTGCATGGGACTGAAGACAAACCAATCTGAGCAGGCACCTCAGGACTCTTAAAAAATTAAACCCAAAGCACCAGTGTCAGGAAGCGTTCACTCACACACACCTCCTGATACTGCTAACTGTGGGCAGCTCTGAACTTTTACCCTGTGAGGTAGGAATTTCAACAAGAGCCTTGCTGGGTGCTTTGTTTGAAGCACGAGTTAATACAGCAGCTGAGGAAACAGCTTTCTCTTAAGTGGCTTAGTTCTAGCCACGTAAACAGAAGTGAGATTTACACCAGCTCAGATTCCAAGTGTGTATTAACAGATTTTAGATTCACGAGACTCCAGTACTTCATTTGTAGCAACAGGAACTTGCACTGATTGGGCTAACTCTTTTTCACACTTATGAAACATTTGCAGACACTCTCAGAAATCTGAAATGTCAAATCTCTCATCATAAACATCACGGTTATTTGGCAGTAAAATTAAGAACACAGTTCTTAGGTTAAATTCTGCCAGAATTCTTTCCACCAGTTGCATAACTTCTCCTCTTTGCAACCAGTCTCCAGTCCAACTGGGTGCTCAAACTTTTTTTGCTTGCTTAATAATGAGGCTTATACTCCATTTTAACTTCAAAAATAAAAGTTTAGCATATAGTCACAGAAGTCCTTAGATAAAAGCTCAGCATTGCACTTAGAATTCACTTCCGTAAAAATAAATTTGAATGGAGTATTTTCTTATTTTTCAAAGCCAAGCACTGATCCCTCTCACCTGTTTATTGATCTCTGTGATATTTATCCAAATTTTACTTAGCCCCAGTTCTCCAGTCTCAATTTGTTCTAGTTGCTTTTGCTTCTGCACCAAATCTTCATTCAGTTTAGGAATTTCTTGGAATGACGTCTTTTGATTAGATTCCACTTAAAAAAAAAAGAGACAATTAAATTTGTTTTTAAAAAAAAAAACCTAACAAAAACAAAAGTCCAGGTAAACAACACTGAAAGGCAAAACAAATTGCAAGCAGCAACATCTACAGCAGTGAAAGGAGGCAATAACAGTTTCTACATATGGGTTTATTGCCAATTCAGAATTAAGTGTTTGCTCAGAATGACAGCTCTTTTTGTGTTTTAAGAGTGTTAATGTCTGCAGAGAGAACCCAGAGAGACCATACTGCAATAGCACTGTCATTCTGGCAAGCCTCAGAAGGTCTTTATTTAGTGCAGTTATTTTACTTTACTTTCACAGAGGGACATGAAATAGTAATGGGACTGTAAATAAGAACTGCCAACACTGCCAGGGCAAGGGAGGCACCTGAAATGAACCTCAGTGCCCGTTCCGAGCCTGCAAAGGGGCTGCTGACCATGAAGTGAATTCCAAAGGGATTAACATAATTACAGCTGTTCCACATGAGGGAAAGACAACTGGAAAAAAAAAAACGCATACGCTTACACGGTAGCATCTGTTGGTAAACAAATCAGTAAACAAGGCCCTTGGAAATAAAGTCAGTTATTACCGCAATTAATACCTCGGGAAGAGGGAAACACGCATTTAAATGAATTCAAGGGAGCCTCAGAAATGCAGCTCTCCCAGGTCTGCGGTGACTAAGCTGTTTAGCTGCAAGCGCTGTTAGGCAATCCTAAATCCCTAGGTCTGGCAAACAAACAAGCAAAGGTTTTGAGATGGAGATGACAGTGTTCTCCAAAACCTGCACCTCCACCCTGCAAAGCCGCACCGGAACGCTCCGCAGCGAACCGCCGTCGTTCAGACCACAGACAGACAAGAGCAGTGGGACCTACGCGGCTCGTAGCTGGTGGCTTCCAGAACAAATTTCCCCATCCAGTTAAAATTTCAAGTTTTAACTGGATGGGGAAAAATCTGGCGAGCTGGCAGCTCCCAGAACAAATTTCTGCATCCAGCTAAAAGGGGATGCCTTCGGGAGCGCTTCGTGCCCGTGGAGTGGATGCCCAAACACACACAACTGGAAAGCCACCCATCTTCAAACACCCACTTCACTTTTCTTGAAGCAAGTCCTAGAAGTCACTTCTAGGTGCACAGGAATCCGTGTTGATCACTCAAGATCCAAATGAGACTTTGGGTTAAGTAAGACCTTGAAAGGCACGTTTCAGCCAAAACAGACAGAGAGGTAACTGTGTGTTTGACGCCAGCAGTTCACGCTGAACCTGATGTTTCAGAGGCTCCTACAGACAAAGTATTTTCTGTTTTGCCGCTCTCCCTGCGTACAGTGAGACTCCACTTACCTAGTGCTGCAAAAAACTCTTAAGTGCTATATGCATCCTTAGCATGGTTACTAACAACCAAAGGGAGACACTACTATAACTTTCCCCAAATGCAAAGATGTCTTATTTTTAAAACGCACTCGTACCGTGCTCAGTTTGTTCAAAGGATTGCGGAACATTAACAAATACCACCCCAGGAAGCTGCTCTTGTGAGGAAAAAAAACCATCTGGATGGAGATTCAGAGGAGGAAAATGTTTTTTGCAAATCTGCTGTAGGACAGACAGATCCTGTACTTTTGTTTCTCCATCCACCCACCTGTCTCACCAAAGGACAATGTCACCTTTTGGAAGCAGGTTATTCTCGCTGGCTTTTTTGTTGCTTTTAATGCTGTGCCTCATTATGAGACTCCTGTCCCGTTTCCAGGCATGTAAAACACAGTAGCAAGGAAACCCAAGAGTATTTTATCACTAGACCAACTATTAAATACACATCTTTTCTATCAGAGCTACTAAGGAGAAAACAATTACATCTGTAATTGCCAGGCAGTAAGTTCAGAGAGAACAACTGCTTGAACAAAGAGGTCTCTGTAGAACAGGAACGATGAAACTTAACTACACCAAAGCCAACAAATGTTGTCATCGGGCAAAACTTTTACTGCCAGCGGGTACTTAAAGCAGAGCAGTCCACAGAGAGCAGCAGTCAACACAGGAACAGCTACTGCAGAGCTGCTGGGTGCCCCCACAGCCACAGAGCAGCACCTGTAACTGAAGTATCTCCGTAACTGGTTACGGACACCAGCTACGGCGCTCTCAGTTCACATAAAAGCATATCTACCAGCAATGATTTCTCTCACTCCCAGCCCACCAACTGGTTCCACCTTGACAGACAAGTCCCCATCTCACAGCAGTTCCACACCTGAACAGGAAGCCCTCAACGCCAACAGCAAAGAACTTCCACACACGTTTCCTCAATGCCTCTTTTACCACAAGCAAATCAAGCTTACCTCCAGCCCTAGCAGCCTCCTAATTTTTGAACTGATTTCACCAGCCTTATTTTTCAAGTCACCTTCAGGTCCTGGGCACAAAAATTCAAAGATGAAGAGCAGAGTTACGGGACAAAACCTGCAGTCAACAGTGGTGCTCCTCGGGCAAAACCCAGCTTTCCTGAAGCAGCAAGAGAGAACCTGAATGTTTAAGTTTCACTCTCTTCTGCTCCGCTCACGCAGCTCCTCAGCTTATCTTTGCCTTACTCAACATCTAGGATTCTAACCACTACTAGAATAAGGCACCAAAACGTATCTTGTGTCCAAAGATGAGGCACAGAGAACCCAGAATATACGTTACATGCACATCTCAGCATTTATTATACCTCAGCACTTACAGAAGTTGTAATACTGAAATCTTACATGGGCAGGGAAAACCTGAGACACACAAGCAAAATGCTTCACATTAACTCCCTACTTCCAAGTATTAAAGATGACGTGACTCCACACCTTATGCAACACAACATAGAAGCGGAACAACAGAGCAATACAAGCAAGATAAACGTGCAGAGGATATGAAGAAAGAAACATAATACCAAAGCCACATTCATATTGCAGTAACCCCACAGCAAGCAGAAGTTTTAAGAAGAGCTGAAGACAAGAATATTGTTTTCCATTAATTTTTTTTTTTTTTTAAAGATGCATCAAAATCCCATGCACTGCTTTTACAGGGCTAATCGGAACTTTTTCTTTTAAATCAGGGACTTCCTTTGCAAGACGGCACTCCCAAGATCAAAGTTAGAAATTTTAGAAATGTACATACAAGCAACTACAGGCTCATCTAGTCCAGCGTCCCTGCTCCTCAGAAGATACAGAGTGGGAAGAATATATAACATTTGCCTTAGATTTGCCCAGCCTCTGAGTGGTTTTGGCTCAGAGGAGTCCTCAGTTCACGGGCAGTTTGCCTACTCAGTACTTTAAAACTTTCAATAAGCAGGTGGGCAGCTACAGCTCTTCGTAGCGCACAAAGCAAGTGTGAAATGCACGGTTATGTTTGTACTTACTCGTTCGAAACTTCTCCTTTAGTCCATCCAGATCCTCCTTGAGAGCCACCTGCATCCACACCAAGCCAACACACGCTACCACACAAGCAGCAAGAATGACAAACGCACATAAGGGGTAACAGAATTTGCAGCATCGTAGATAGTCTCCCCTGGGTGAAAAAAAAAGAAAAATAACAGATGGGGAACATTCAACGGTATGGAGAAAAATCTTATTTTAAATGCTGACCTATCAAAGTGAGGGGCAGCACTGGAGCAGCACACATATTTTGGCTGACAAGAGCTAAGGAAGAGCTTTTCCAAGAATAAATAAGGCTGTGCAGTGAGATCAGGGCTATGTTCAATTCATCCTCAGGAGGCACATCCCAGCACATTTAAGAGCAGCTGTCAGGTTGCTCTTACTAAAATTTCCTGCTCTGCTCACATAAACTTATGCGAGGAACATCTGCTTGATAGCTTGGAAAGCAGGCTTCTCGGGAGGGAATTCTCATGACATTACCACAAGTACTCCTCGATAATCCTAAACTGCAAGAGCCTTAAGTTTCCCTGTGACGTGCCCCCTCTTAAGTTATTCTCAGGGGCCCATTAACAACGCTGTTACTTAACTGAAAAGTTTTATCTAGGGGCAAAAAGCACGTCTCACCCGTGACAAAGCCATCACTGCGTCAGCTGGCAGGCACGGGAGGGTGCGGACGGGGATAACTGCTCAACCCGTCAAGCAACCGACCCCGAGCTGCTCTGAGGCCTTCAGTTACCAGGGGGAAATAGTTTAGGAAAAAAAAAAAACCCAAACCATAACAAAACCAAACAAAAAAAAAGTCAGAGGACGTTAAAGTTCAGATTTACTTCTCCCCGCAGCCAGGAGACCTGTTGGGCCTCACACGCTCAGGGGCGGCTCCAGCTCCTTCCCGAGAGCCCACCGGCCCCGACAACGGCCCAGCCGAGCCGCTGGAGGCCCCCNNNACTCAGAGGGAACGATGCTGGTGGGACTCAGAGGGAACGATGCTGGTGGGACCCAGGAGGGAACGATGCTGGTGGGACTCAGAAGGACCTGTCCCTTCAGTCCAGGAGAATTGCTTCTCCTGGTCCCCGGGGGGTTAAGGGAAAGGTGGGCATCCTTTCTCTCAACCGTTCAACCTGCTTCCTCCGCTGGAGATGCCGGGGGAACGGCACACGCTGGCTGCTGCAAAATGCCCAGTGGAGAAAGGCATCAGCTGGCTCACGAGTAAAGAAAGCAGTAATATGACGTGGTGTGGGCAAGGTTGTTTTTGGGGTGTAACCCAGCATTGGTGCTGGAGGCAGCAGAGCCACCCTGCAGGGTCCCCCGTCACTTCTCTGCTCCCGTGAAAGTCAGGGCACGGCCGCTGCAGCTGTCCCTGAGGAGATGCCCACTGATCCCAGCCTCCAGAAGCACCTTCTCTCCCTTGCCAGCTTGCACCGGCTTCACGGCCAGGCGAGCCAGACGTGGCATCCATCATTTTGTGTCACGTTTCGGCCACAAAACACATCCCAGGTATGGCATCCGGCACGGGGGCTACGTATCTTTTTAAGGTTGCATTAAAGCCATGACTAACCGAGCCCTCATATATAAGCAAGACTTGTTCTGGGCACTCACGGTGACTGTTCCCTGAGGGATGAGCTTGCCCACACTAGTCAGCGTGGCTGCCTTGGCAAACAGACTTCCACAACTCACCAGCAGCTTCCCGAGGAGTAACCGAGCTCCCTGATGCAGAAGGCTTTTCCATACATGCTGCTTAAAATTGCCCTGACCTCTCCTGATGCCCTGCCCGGGCCAAACCTGTGGCACGTTAAATAACTGGCACCCTGAAAAGTAGCTGGGAAATCTGGAGGGGGGCCTCCTGGAGCTCATCTCTGTGCCGTGGCAGCCCCAGTTTTCCTGTGCTGGATGGGACAGACAGTCTTTTGGCAACATAAGCACGAAGATGGGCCAGTTGAGGGCTTTGTTGCGCTGCCAGTTAGACTTTAAAACTGCAATTAAATAAAGTGTGTTAGCCTGTTTGTCAGTAGTGACTATTGATCCTGGAATGGGATATAATTGTTTGTGCGGATCACTCGCTCCCTTCGTGGCTGGGTTGTTCACAGCTCGGCTTTTGCTTTGGACAGTGGTTTTTTTTTTGAAGAATTCCTGTTTTTTGCGAATTTGCTGATTAAGTGCTGCTGAATTCCTGAATTCCTCGGAGCCAAAGAGTTCATTGTGCCAGCGAGGAAACTGGCAAGGCTTTGAGAACATGCTGAATACGACGTTTGCAGGCACCTCGGAAGAGGGCTTGAGAGCTGCATTCAGGGAGGGCATTTCCTGTTCTGTCGATTTAAGATGACCAACTGCCAGTTTTGATTCAGGTCAAATATCTATTGAGGTCTCAAGTATATTTGTCATGCCTTGGGTGGGTCTCCTGGGAATGCATCACTTTGTTTTAATGCGTTCTTAGGTGTTAGTCTCTGCTTAGGCAAACCACTGGGTAGAAATGACATTAAAATATCAGGAGGGGTTGTGTAGAGCTGTTCAGCCTCACTGCAGCAGCACAAATTTGTTAAAACCCCCAGCTGCCCAAACCGACTTCCCAAGGTCGGGGCCGGTGGGAAGCAGAGGAGAGCAGGGAGCTGCTCCTCAGGCACAGGGGGCTGTCGGTCCCTCGGTAGCCCTTTGCCCCCATTTGCCCTGCATGGACAGTGGGTGGAAGGGAACCAGGATGGTTCTGACTGACCACAACACAGCTTGGTGCTCACATTTCAGCTCCCGTGTTTCCTGTTCCATTTGCTATCCGTGTGTGGTCATTAAAAGGGCCTTCAAGCGCCGCTTCCCAGATGCTTTTAGTGTTGGATCCATTTCAAAACTTGCATTTCAGCTATTGGCTTTCTTCCTTAGACCCAGGAAGGGTTTATACTTTTCTTTTCAAGCCCCCCAGGGAGGAAGAAGTACAAGTGATGATCTTTCATGGTAGCTGGAGCCCTGGTTAAGAAGCAGGACCTTCCCGTTCCTGTTCCTCTGCAGCCCACAGGACTTTACACCCCGTGTCCTGGGAGTGCTCAGCACAGCAGGTAGAGGTTACTCACCTTGAGGGTAACCTCTTCTCTCAAACAAACCCATCCCACCCTCTGCCAGCGCAGGGATAGTTCTTGATAGCACAAACCAAGGCCAGTGCTCAAAACCAGGGTCGGATGCAAACGCTTTTAGCATTAGGACTTCTGCCAGCGAGGCTTATTCAGCATCTCCCAATTACTTCGGGACGGGAAGAAGCACCAGCAGACGTATCAAAGGGACTTTCATGTGTTCAAGTGTCTCTCAGCTGAAGGCACCGTGCCAAGCCCCACTTCTGCTGGCGCTGCTGGTGCTGGGGAGGGCTGCCTCCTTTTCCCCAAAAAACTTGATTCCCCAACCAGAGGAACCTATGGTTCTCTTTAGCGAGTCCAAAAACTTGAACTTGAGGGAGAGAAGTTGAGCGGTACCTTCCTACATAAATGATAGCTAGGTGTCGTGGGTGACTGGATGTTGTTCTGCTGAATGTGAGAGACACATGGGGTGTGCTGCAGGGACCCTCTCAGCTCTCAAGGAAAGGGAACGGAGCCTGGCCATGTCCCCACACAGCCCCTGGCAGATGCCCCGTGGCTCCTGAGCATCCTCTCCGAGACAGGGCCTGACATGGGTGGTTATTTGAGTACAAGCCACCTCCTGGGTTGAGAAACATCAGCCAAACTAAGAGCTGAGCTGAGCCAACTCAGCACCAAAGCCATTGAAGAAATACTCGATCGATAGGGTGACTTTGGGGCTGATTTCTGCAGCAGTATGCAGATGTAATTAAACTTCAAGTTTCAAGTCAAAGCAGCAGCAGCTATGTCAGCCCTAGTTGACCAAAATCCTTCCCCCTGCATATTGTGGCATGTCGTTTCTGTTCAAAGAAAAGAGAATTCCTGCACGGCTTTGTCTCTGTGATCTTTTTTATTCTGCCTGTGACTTTGGATCTTTCCGATGGTCAATTTTTGACTATCACCTGTTTAATATACAACAACACTGGCTATAAAAGCTATAAAATGATGATTGCTTTCAAAGAGTGAACCCGCCAGTGTCACTGATATGAATGCTGGTGCTCACGTTACCCCTTAGCGTGTGGCTTCCAAGGACCAGAGATAAACCTGCCTGGGAGCACCAGCTCTTCATCGCCTATTCAATTCAATTCCTGGAAGTCAATGAAATCTTAATTGTTATTAACCAGCGTCCCCTCCCCTGCACACTCTGTCGGTGGCTGTGGGCTCATTCTGTCGAATTTTACCTGGACACTGGCCTTCTCCACCTAAATGTCTGGAGGAAGCTGTGGCCCAGGTTTCCCGGTCAGGAAGCATCGTTACACCAGGGCAGACACAGCAGTGATGCCGTTGGCTGCTGTAAAAATGCTGCTGTATTTTCTCAGGACTGCAGGGTGCTAATTGCTCAGCTATGTGTGCATGAGGACATATTTGCATGCCACAAAATGCAGATGCTGTCTGGGGAAAATCTGAGTCTTCTTTGGGGTGACCATGGAAAAAGAGAAGGTAACGTACATGGAGTGATAGGCACCACCACTGTCCCTGAGGGGTCAGTGGTTAGGAAGTGTCCATGGTTAGGGTCAATTGATAAGGAAGAATTACTTCATATGAGGTTTAAAAGTAACAAGCATCTCTACTTTCCATGCTCTGCAAAGCCAGAGGGACAACACCTCGTTTGTGATCACCTGGTTTTGTGATACAGAAAGATCTTGAGGTTTTTAAGAAAGTGGTTTGGGATATTATTTTTTTTTTTTCTCTGAATCTAAGTATTGTTTTTCTTTCTACTTTCCCACAACTACAGTTTCTCAAGGAGGAAGAGTCACTGGAGAAGGTGGAGATCTGGGCACAGAAGTACCCATATGCTCACCCTGTCTGGTTTGGGAGTTTCTCAGCATTCCTGATTGTCACTGATCCCGACTATGCCAAGGTTCTGTTGGCCAGAGGAGGTGAGGAGATGATGCATCCAGCTGTGGAGCAACAACCACAGCCTGCAGATTTCCCATGCCAGCCTAAAAATTCACAGCAAGGCAGGGTTTCCCAGAGAGGTTGTCTCACAGAAAGCATCTAAAAGCATGGAGAGATGTCCCTCCTTTGTGCCGTGCCCTCAGTGCTTCAGGCACAGGGCTGTGGGGATGACCGGGACTCCTCCAAATCTGGCAAATCAAAATTTCTCAAGTGCTCCTTGAAAAGTTATCTTCTTGGTGCCTGACCTCATCAAGGAGAAGAAAGCTGGAAGCTTTTTTTCCCAGCTCAGACTCCTGGCTCCTACTGTGGTGCCATGTCTTTGGTGCATCCAGAGAGAAAGGTGCTAAACAGTGCTGCTTGGGAGGGTTAATCATTTATCACACAGCACAGACTTTGGACTATCAATATGCTTGTTTATTCCTGTCTGGGCATCTGCTTTTGTACGTGTTTCTTGCAGCTGGGCCAAACAGTGTTGTTTTGTTGTGAAATACTGATGATTTCTGCAGGGATGCCACCAATGCTGCTTCATACCCAACCAAAAGTGAGAGCCCCGAGGGAGCTTTCAGGTGCAAACCAGTGGGTTGATGCTACTGAAACATTGACCATTTTACTTTCTCTTTCCTTATCATTTTTTTTTTTACAGATCCCAAGGATAACATCAGCTATAAACACCTCGTTCCATGGATCGGTATGTATTCCCAGGGCTTTGCCTACCAGGAATGATTCTGGACTTAGTCAAGAACGTGCTATAAATAAACAGCATTGGCCTTCTTCCAGTTATAATGAAAGGTTTCCCAAAATTATTACATTGAATTGAAAAAGGTACCAGATAATGCTATTTTTTGAGATTCAAGGAAAGAAAGTTCAGACACAGTCGAACGTACAAATGAGAACCACTTACATGTCCATGGTTAGCAAAGGGAGAAGCTCAGATTCAGTAGAGGACCAGTGAAAAAGGCATCTGTTGGTCTGAAAGTCTGAGCTCCAGCAGTGATGGTGTTTCTTCTCGGAGGCAGTGCTGGGTGGTTTCAGTTGAGCAGGGCTCTGCTCAGCCTGCGGAAGCCTGGAGCTGACGGCACCATTCGGAAACGTTCTTTCATAGCGGCTCAGACAGATTTAATGGTGTTCCTTGAAGGCAGAGGCTGTGTCCTCAGGAAGGTGAAACCAATCTGCCTGTGCCCAGCAAAACGTGCTTTGCCTGTCTTTCCCCAGGGAAAGGATTGCTGATCTTACATGGGCCGAAATGGCACCAACATCGAAAACTCCTGACTCCGGGGTTTCATTACGACGTCTTGAAGCCGTACGTGACCCTGATGGCAGAGTCTACTAATGTGATGCTGGTAGGGCTCATACCTGATGCTTCTCTCTCTGCCCTGTTAGTAGGTAAATGCTGGAGCAGGGTTTTCTTACAGTGCCCTTGCTTACAACCTGGTAATTGTAAGGACAGGCTGCGTGCTGGTGGTCAAGCTTTCTGAGTCACCACAAATCCCTGCCCGTGAGTTGGAAGGAATGAGCAGGTCAAGCCTCCCTGCAGGGACTACGTCTCTGGTACCGCTCTGGGCTCTGTGGCCAAGACTTGAGGATTAAAGTTACTGCCATCCCCAGACTGTGCATGATCTCCACCCCAGCTGCAACTTCTTATAAGGTTTTGGGCTTTATTTTGTAAACGAAGAATTGAAGTAAATAAAATTTCATAATAAATCCTGAAAATATAAAGGTTGGAACAGAGCTATACTGTGACCTAAGGATAAAGAGCATCTTTTGCTGTCAACATACCCATAACTGGATTGCAATCCCTGCCTTGTCTAATACACAGTGAAACTGCACTGTTCTTCCATGCACTGGTGCTGGGCACAATGGAAGCCGGTGTGAATTACAGGTGAAGGGCACCAGGCTTTGTGCACGTGGACCAGCAGGAGTCTGGGTGCCAGATCTATTCCTTCTCCTTTGTCTTCCTCCTTCCAGCCTACCCAGCAGCTCCTGGCTGTCCTCCCTCCGACAGGCCCAGGGAGCAGCCAGAAGCCGGGGGCTGGAGAGCCAGGAGAGCTTTTGTAATGCCCACAAGTGCCTGGCAGTTTATAATTCCTTGCAAATAATGCGAAGTGCCTATTGTGGAAGCCCATGCCACCAGGTGGCAATCGTTGTATATGTTAAGGACATAAGTCCATCCATATCAGCCCTGTTCCCCAGCCTGGTTTCATGCTGTGGGAGTTTAGATGTGACTGTGCTCCTCCAGCTCCCCCCTTTCTCAGCTTTTGAGTCCCCTGGTTCCTTACAGCCAGGAATGGACGGAGGATTCAACATCATTTCATGTCTGCCAGGCAAGAGAGACACTATTTGTACTTTCTGTAGGGATCCCCTATGGGAAGAGTTGAGCAAGAGCTCCTATATTATATGCTGGGAAAACACTGTGGCAGAGAGATCATGAGATGGGAGCCTACATCTTAGACTCCAAAGGCACTAAAGTCCTATGTGCTCGTGGGAAAAGACAGAAAACACAGCCTCAGTGAAGCCCAATGCCAACATGTGAGTGTCTTGTGCAGGAAAGACACTGCACCCTAAGAGAGGCTTTGGTAACACTCCACATTACCCAGCGATGTGCCCATCCTGGGGTTTGCCAAGGTCCTCTTGCCCCAGAGTAGGGTGTACCAGGGCTCACCGCTGCCAGGATTCAAGAGTAACAGCTGTCTGAGACAAATTTTGCATTAATCATCCCACTCTTGGCTTCTTTTCTCCGGGATTTTGATGGCAGCTAAGAGTTCCTCTTCTTTTTTTCGGTTTCTCTGGGATGTATCCCTAGCTGAGCACTCATTAACCCGAAGGTGATCGCAGGTCATGCAGAACTGTCCCTTGCCTTCTCATTTCTGTCCCCTTTGCACCCTAGGATAAATGGGAACAGCTGATCACAGATGGGAAACCGGTGGAGCTCTTTGAGCACGTAAGCTTGATGACTCTCGATAGCATCATGAAATGTGCCTTCAGTTGTCACAGCAACTGCCAGACCGACAGGTCAGTGCTGGCTGCCCCAAACCCTGGCAGAAAGTTTGCAGCTCAGAAGAGACAGGGGCAAGCTCGTTGTCGTGATGCTTCCAATTTTGCACTCCCCCCAGGAAGAACACCTACATCCAGGCTGTCTACGACCTCTGCCACCTGGTGAACCAGCGCCTCCGCATCTTCCCCTACCACAACGACATCATTTACTGGCTCAGCCCCCACGGATATCGGTTCAGGAAGTTCTGCCAGCTCGCTCATGACCACACAGGTATTCTCTGCCTTCATCCTCTACGAAAGCTTTGGAGCAGGGGAGGGTGATGGCTGACCAGAGGCAGTCAAGTCACCTCCTTGCCCATGCAATGACCTTCCCTGGAGGTTTGGAGCGAGGATCCAAGCAGAGCATCAGCTTGCAGCAGTGGTCTCATCTAGGCATGAAGCAAGGAGCTCCTGGGTTATTAAACTGGACTAAGAGAGGAATTCCCTCTGGGAACGCTCCTGTTAAATGACCAGAGACTGGTGAGACAAGGAGTGCAGGCAACACTGATGCAAGGAGTGATTTTCCTGTCCAAGCCAGGAGTGATTTTAATGCAGGAGGGGAAGGTAAAATAGGCTGAGGAGTCTGTGGTGGACAAAGAAGTTTGCAGAAAAGGATGGCAATGTGCACGACGTTTGTTGTCGTGCTGCTGAAAAAGCCAAACTGCCTGGGATGCAGGAGCCCACCTGTCAAATGCATCGTGAACCGAGTGGTGGTCACCCCTTGTTTGAGATTTGCATTGGCAGGGCAATTTTGCTGCTCAGCATTTCCTGCCCCCAATGAACCTCTAACTCTATCTTCCCTAGACAAGGTGATCCACGATCGAAAAGAGTCCCTTAAAGATGAACAGGAGTTTGAAAAGATCCAGAAGAAGAGGCATTTGGACTTCTTGGACATTCTGCTGTGTGCCAAAGTGAGTGGTGAGGAGTGGATGTGTGGCGGGGCAGCAGGGTCCAAAAGCCAGGCAGTCTTTGCAGGGGTGCCACAAACCACCAGAGACCCCCAGGACTGCACAAGCCATTAAAATAAATTAGCCCAGTCTGAGTCCAGCCCAATTGCAGAGGGGCCAAGGTTATCCAATTTTCCAGCATGGAAACAATGGTGGCATCTGTTGGGGAATACCACACGCATAGGGATTTCATAGTCCTGGTGGTTTAATATCAGGGGGATAAAGGGATTTACAAGTGAAGGAAAAAGGGCCCTGAATTCAGTCTAAACAGAGATTGATTTGGTTTATACATATCCCAGGGGCATCACCACACCCCTTTGTAATAGCTGAGAGAATATAATGTCCCCTCTTGGGATATTGTATTTCATATATATGGATCTGCATCACTATAAAATATATATATATATAAAAATATATATATATATGGGCCACTGAAAATGTCTCTGGGCTGTTAGGATGAGAATGGAGCTGGACTGTCCGACGAGGACCTACGTGCCGAGGTGGACACATTCATGTTTGAGGGCCACGATACGACGGCCAGCGGGATCTCCTGGCTCTTGTACTGCCTGGCGTCACACCCCGAGCACCAGGCACGGTGCCGGGAGGAGATCCAGGGCATCCTGGGGGACCGAGAGACGCTTCAGTGGTAAGGTTGCACATTTCCTCAGCTGGTAACTTTTTTTTTCCCATCGCCGGTGTTTCTAAGTGAGCAGTATCTTCAAGACCTGAAAGCTGGGGTGCTAAAGGATTCATTTGTAAGGTTGCTGCATGCACAGGGACTTCATAGGATGGAGAAGATACTGTATCCTTCAGCTAAATCTGCCTCCCTACCTTTCAGGGCTCCTGTTGCCAGGGCAGACATAAGAGAAAAATATCCCAAACCAGGAGGACATGTTGGATGCTGTGCCGAGACCTTGGCCACCAACATTGCCTTTTGCTTTCTCCTGTTTTCTCACCACAGGACATTGTAGTCATGGCTTTTCACTTTCTGCTGTCACTCTGCATTTGAGCTTAAGGTTGCTCAGATGTATTTTGGGGTCCCCAGCTTGCAGCAGCCCACGATTGGATGTTGTGGGTCCCTCCATACACCCCATCTGTTGCAAGGGACTTTGCCCAGGGGGCTGGTGGCCATGGGGCAAGGGATCTTCTGGCAGCAGGGCAGCGGGGGGAGCGTGGGGCTCAGCCTGTCTCTGCCTGTGTCCCGGCAGGGAGGACCTGGGCAAGATGACTTACAGCACCATGTGCATTAAGGAGAGCCTTCGCCTTTACCCACCAGTGCCTGGCGTGTCCCGGCAGCTCAACAAACCCATCACCTTCCCCGATGGACGCACCTTGCCTGAAGGTAAGAATGTAAATCCCATTCCCGCTTCACAAAACCATGGTCTCAGGCATCAGCCACGTCCTTGCTGCCTGCCACAGAGCAAAGGTGACAGCCCTGCCTCTGTGACCTGCTCCTCACCGGCACAGACGTTCAGATAGGGCTGTGCAGATGGTGGCATCCCATTGATAGGCTGAGGTCTGGGCTGTACATCAGCATCCCCGTGACATCCTTCCTGCCACCATCACTACAGGGCAGCTATAGGCCTGTGCCAAAAGACCCTTCTCTTCTTGGCCAAGCACAAGCTCATGGTTCAGCCATTTTGGCAAACTGTAGGAGGCGGGGGGACAGGGACTGGTCCCATCCCAACCTGTAGAATGGGAACTGCCCTGTGCTGCTCCATTCCTTCTCTGATTTGGCACACAAGCAGGCGGTGTCAGGTTGGAGACCACATGCCTATGGTGCTGTTGCCTCCCTCTTTTCCACCTTTTGCCTGCTTACAACTAAACATAGTTGACATAGTGCTTAGTGACATGGTTTAGTGATGTTTTTTTATCAGAGTTAGGTTGATGGTTGGACTAGATAACCTCAAAGGTCCCTTCCAACCTAGACAATTCTATGATTCTAAACAAATGGAAAATGTTTAGTTTTCTCTGAAGCCAATGACAAAACCCCCATAGGTTTCCAGTTGACAGAGAAGACCATAATGATTTCCGCAGACCTTTGTGTGAACAGGCTGCAACCTCCCATTTAGTTTCTTTGTCACTGAGCCCTTTTTCTCCTCCTCCATTTTTTTACAGGCAGCGTCGCTGCGATAAGCATTTATTTCATTCACAGAAACCCTGCAATATGGAAAGACCCTTTGGTAAGTTTCCTTTTGCCCTTCTAATAATTTTTTCCCCTTTATGTGCCTCTTCGAATGCCCTCTTCACCTGTGACCTCCTTGCTGCTGAGCACCTTTGGCCATGGGAATCATGCTGAGATGTGACCACCTTGTGTTACTCTTGGCCAGCTGTGGCACACGGTGGTCAGACAGCAGCGTTAGGGCTGGGTGCTCCCCAAACAGTAAGACAAAGTGCTCCGAAGAGCTTGTTGTATTAACAGGCAAAAAGATGCTTTTTTGCTCAGTCTACAGGTGGAAAATTGAATCCCAGCTCCCTAATTTTCATCGTATCTATGTTTGGTTTACCTTGGCAAAACCATTGCCAGACTCAGTGGAAAGGAAAGGAGTCTGGTGTATGAGTTTCCGTCCATCTCAAAATGAATTCTGTCTCCAATGGGGTTGTTCAGAAATTATGGGGTGTGTCACGTTTCTGAAGATAGCAGTCAGTACTGTCTTCCTTAAATCATCACTCTTCATTTCCAGGTGTTCGACCCTCTGCGGTTTTCCCCGGAGAACATCTCTGGCAGACACTCTCACGCCTTTCTGCCTTTTTCTGCTGGAATGAGGTAAAGTGCCTTGAACGCTGAAGGAGTAGTGGGGAGAGAAAACATGCATCCCTGGAAATTGCCCAGCCCGAGAAGCGTGTGCTGCTGTTATACTTAGTGTCAGAGAAGCACTCAAAAAGTGCTTTCAGAGACCACCTCCTGAAGTCCTGGCCCTGCAGCACTGAGTAGTTCATGAGCATATACCAAGCACGTGTCCTGCAGAGGGGTTCTGCTTCCAGCAGGCAAAATGGGAAGGAAGCACCTCTGGGCCCTTCCTGGGGATGAGGAGTGGGGTCCCAAAGGTACTGAGCATCCTGCTGGCATCACACGGGAAGCCTGCAGCATCCTGGGCTCACCTACTCTCCTTCTCTCCTTGACGCTGAGACCCCATCCCACCCCTGGGTCCTTTGATTCCCCATTCTCCCCTGCTCCCAATCCTTCCCTTCACCCTGCGCTCACCCCACTAGAGGCAAACATGTTGCAGAGCCTCCTGCTTGGGGACCCATCANGCGCTCACCCCACTAGAGGCAAACATGTTGCAGAGCCTCCTGCTTGGAGACCCATCACCTCAGCTCTGCTGGCCTCTCCATTGGCTTCCCCGTCTCCCCTCCTTCCCCATGCTCAACACATCCAGGACATCCCGATGCTCCCCCGGATTTCCCCTGCTCAGCCCGTGCCCCTGCTTTTGCCACCCAAAATACCACCTGGGACCCACAGAGCTGTGGAGGAGAAGGGTTGTGTGCTGGTGTGAGAGGGCTGGGATCTGGCCATGGGGTTTTGCTGTGCCCAGCACTGAGATGGGGTGGCTGAGCTGCTTCATTTTGCCCCAGGAACTGCATTGGGCAGCAGTTCGCCATGAATGAGATGAAGGTGGCACTGGCCCTGACCCTGCTCCGCTTCGAGCTCTCACCCGACCCTGCCAAGCCTCCCTGCAAAATACCTCGCATCATCCTTCGCTCCAAGAATGGGATTCACCTGTATCTAAAGAAAATCCGCTGACGGTCGAAAACTCCCGCCTTTGCCAGAGGGAGGGACCAAGCAGATGTGACGGGACAACGTTTCTCTGGGGCAAAAGGTGCAGGGCAGGATTTGGGGATGAGGATTCCTGATTTTTCTGCTTCTTCCACCAGCTGAAAGCCCTTTCTGGCCTGGGCCCAGGTAGTCCTGGATGGCATTGCACAGACCCATTGCCATCTGCTCCGTGAGCGCCCATCTTGGTGCAGCCGGGCTTGGCCATGCCTCTTCTCTGGCTGTCCTCTTGCCCTGCTGTAAGGGCTGGCCTGGCCTGGGAATATCTGCAGGTCCCACTAGCTTCCTCCTTACCAAATCCTGCCTTCACACTCATGTCCTGGCCAAATCCGTGGCCATTCCCAGCCCCGTTCCGTCATCAGCACCTTCCTCAGTGCCTAGAGGTCAGCCCTCCTCTCCTGCAGCAGGGACAGCCCGTGGCAGACCTCTGTCTCTCTTCTTGCACTCAATGTGTCTCTGTTTCATTGAAAGCACTGATTCCAGTTTGGGCTCTGACATTCTGCCTAAACTGCAAAAAATATTCTGTAATTTTTGTGTTAATAAACCAATAATTTTTTTTCCTGTAACAGCGGCTGCATCGGTTTTTATTGCTGATGGTTGGCTGCTTTGTCACAAATATCAGGTAAAACCCCTTTAGGAATGGGAGATGGAGAGGAAACCCATGAGCAGCAAGAGACAGCCCTGGGGGTGCCCAGCTGGGCCCATGCCCCCAGGTCTCCAGCCGACACAGCACCTCCTTCCATGGGCAACCCCTTAACAGAGGTCCGGTGTGCAATCTTCATTTAAAGCTGCAAGGGAGGAGTTTTGATGGTTAGAAAGGGATTTTTTCTCTCTCTATTTTTTTTTTTTTTTTAATTTTCCTAAGCTGATGAAGTTAGGAGAGTTGTATGCTTGAGGTACGCTGGAGGACATTAGCAAGCTGTCCTCTGCCTCTCCAGGAACCCTTATTGGGGTAGAAAGTGTGGAACTGGGAAACCCCAAGTACTGTTGTTGCAATTAGCATCATGGTGACATTGGCTGTGGTTCCAGTGTCGTGTCACACAGCTCTCACCTGCAGAGATAAGGCAGATAGAAAGCAACAGGGGAAGCAGGAGGACCTTTTTGTGGAATACACTGTGCTACACTATCAACACCACAAGCCCAGTTGCTGGTGAGCCCCATTAACAGAAGGTCATATCAAACATAAAATTCTGTCCCATTTTAATTTCATATACATAAAGGGTGCACATAATAAATGAGATAATACCAATAACTTGTGTCATCTCTCTGAGCACATTGCCAATCCACTGCAAACGTCACACCAGAGGTGTCCTCAGAACAGCTGTAACTGAGAAGCTGCAAAAACCAGGCCAGTATCTTGTGCAAACAGGGTTGCCCATGGACCTCCTCTGCCCCATCATCCATACCTCCTCTAATCACAGCTGTATCCACAGCTACCACCAAGCCCTCCACAAACCCCTCCTGTGTCCTCTCCGCTTACCTCCATGCCAGCGCATCCAGCCACCATCGATAAACCCTGCCTGCTGTGGGATGCTTGCTTAGCCAAGCAGCCTCGAGAAGACACGTCCCTCAGCCAGCATCACCACTTCGCGGTGCTCCAGGCACCCAAGCCACAAATTAGTCCCTCCTAGAAGCCAAACCACCAGGTTGCCCTGAAGCAACTGCTACGATTCGGTAACACCCTGTTTCAAAAGAAATGATGAAAGAAAGAAATTGCCTGTGTGCATGGGTAACACAAAGGACAGAACCGCGTCGCCCAGCCTCACCCTGTATTCAGTTGGCATTTTGAATACACAAAAAAATACCAAGAGATTTTCACCCATGGCTTGGGAGGAGAAAAACTCGGGTCACCCCATATCCTGGAGTAAGTTTAAGGAGAGCACTGATTTATCTCCGTCTGATGAGGCTCTGGTCCAAGAGGAAAGCAGCAAATGCACCTGGCTCAGAGCTGCTCAGTCACAGCCTCTGGTGAGATGGCAAATAATAAGCTGACAAAAGCCAGTTTCTTCGGTTATGTTCAACCATGTTTCAGGGTCATTGGGTAAAAGCTCATCGGGTGAAAGCTGCAAACTCACCTCACCTCGGTTACTAAGCGGGGCTGTTCCAGCTACAGCAGCTGAGGAGCTCCCTACCTGGGGCGATGCCCATATTCCTGTGCAAACCTCCAGCCGTCGCTGAACAGACCCGGGGTGGTGGAGCTCAGCACAGCAGAACCCTGCAGAGACCCATCACAGCAACAGCAGGAGCGCTGTGCGTGAAGCACGGGTGGAAATGGCTGCGTACAAAAGCCCTGGAAGGAACCATGTAAAGCAAGGACTGCAAAAATGGCCTGTGTCGACAGCCAAGGACACAAGTGCCAGCAGTAAAACTGGTGAACGCTGAGGAAAGGGTTGCTTACATGGAGGAGGGTGGCCCCATGCCAACAAGGCCACAGTGCAGACCACTCAGCAGCAGAAGACCTGATGGCAGGAGGATGGAGCAAGGTTGCATCTCCTGTGCCTGCCATTCCTCTCCCTATCTTTAATGGACTGTAACCCTTTAACTTACCATTTCAAGTGAGATCTGAGCCGCAGTTTGCGACCTGGTGAGCTGAGACCATACAGACCCTCCAAGAGAGACGAGGTGCCAGTCCAGCCCCTTTCCTCTCTCCTCCTGTGCTGAGACCTGAAGCAGTCTGTGATCAGACCACCACAGCCAGAGACCAAATGAACCAAACTGATCCACAAATGGATCAAACTCTGAGCTGTGACCCACCAGAAACCCCTTTGCTCCTTATGCCCACAGAAAATGTACCCACAATAACTATTTTGCTGAACCCTGGAAGGTGGGGAAGGTGTTCCCACTAGTGGGAACAGGGGCAAATTACGAGTGCAATTTAAAACTCACAGCGTTTGCAAGGGACAGAGGATTTAAAGCTAAAAAAGGGCTTAGTGACACCAGATATCTGGATTCTGCACGCCGGGCCAAGCAGCCCGCATCCCGCATCATGCATCCCGCATCCCATATCTCATATCCTGCATCCGCATCCCGCATCCTGCACCATCCCACATCCTGCATCCTGCATCCCACGTCTTCCCTGGCTGCTCTGCTTTTGAACTGGTGAGCTGGGCTGAGGCTGCAACAGGGCTTCTGGGGCAACTGTGTCCCAGGGACGGAGTGAGCCAGATCTTTCCAGAATGTAATTTCTGAGAGCTCCTGCCACCCGCTACCTTTCCCGTCCTGGGTGTAATAAAAAGACCCAGTCACATGGGATGTATCACTCAGAGCAATAAAGAGAGTCAAGGACTGGATGCAGAGAGGTTGCCTCATTCTTTGATCCTTCCCTACTTTCTGCTGAAAGGGTAATTGCAAAGATGATGAGCTGACCTTGGACTGCCTGATCCAGACCTTCAGATAACTAATTTAACAAGAGCTCGTGAGAGGGACTATGCAGGGTGCAACTGGATACGTCTTTGTTTCGGTTTGAAAGACGTTGGATTTTTCTCATTTCTACAGCTTGGCCTTTCAACAGCGGCAGAGCAAAGACTCCATCTACTCCTGCAGTTATTCCTTTCCCCACAGAGATCCTCGTAAGAGCTGTAGAGCTCCATCCCGGTCACGCCGAGGGTACCCGTCCATCCCAGTCTGCTGGTGGTGCTTCCTCTCGTGCTGCCAAGCACGACAGGAGCAGCAGAACCAGCAGTAAGAGGACCTCACTCCACCGAGGGACGCGGTCCCCCACGCCGCTCTCCAGGCAAACCCATTATCAGATGGTACCAGCAATTTCCATCTAAACCCCTCTGGGATTTTACACTGGAAGCAGCTCGTAAATTAACTAAGCGTTGCAACACATTTGTAAGGCAGCTGCATTAAATGCTTCCAGATATAAATCCATCCTCGAGACATGTGTGGTCAGATGGGATCCAGTCAGCTCACATTACCCTGGAACGCTTGCTGGGCTCTTGCCGTGATTTCCTCATATATCATGTGTTTGGAAGCTTGAAACGTTATTATTTTTTTTGGCATTACAGCTCCATTTCATCTGTCAGCACTAAGCACTGCAGGAACACACAGGGACAGATGGGCCTGGACTCTTCTTCCTACCCGAACAAACACAGGCATGACCGCGGAAAGCAGCTGCTGCAAGGTCACGCTCTGGGGCAAAGTACCCCTTTGCCACCAAAATTTCACCTGCTCAGTAAACCAGTTCTTCTGCAATGAATGCCAACAGCGTGAGTTAAATCAGTGAGGAAGAGCCTCTCCTCCTTCTGTTTAGGTGTCTAAATTAAGTGGAGAAATTCTCAGGACCCTGGAAGCAACTTCCACAGCCTGATGTGTCCATGGCTGTGGTATGGGATTGGAATCCTTCGGTGTAATGTTTGGGTTTTTTTATGTTTATGGCCGGGCCTGTCATGGCATACACTGCCACGATGTGGACATCCACAGCATCAAGCCAAATGTGCAAAGGCTCTTTGCAAATATTTGACAACCTTCCAAATGCCCTTTAACACCCAACTGTAGTTTTGCCAGCCTCAGATGTCCAGAAGGTCAAGCCAAGACCCTGTTCACTCTGCCAGCCTCCCCAGACCACTTTTGTACCTGCTTCTTCAGGCTGAGATCTTATTTCAGAGGCTCCTTCAGTCAGGATGCCTGGGAGCAGTAGGGCTGTAGGTTGTCCTGGTGCTAAGCAGACTGTTTCTGGCTTTCTCCCAACCCCTTATGACAACAGACCAGTGTTGTCCTCTTTCACTTGTCTCCACTTGATGCTCTGTGGCTACTTCACTTTCTCTTTTGAACTTCCATGGTTTCTTCCATTGCAAAAACCCCTGAGTTATCATCCTCAGGCTGTGCTAAAGAGTGTCAAAACAAGTGTTCATGGCCTCTCTTGCCATGAAATCTCTGAAATACGTGAGAAAGGTGTTTGCCTCCCCTCCACCAGTGAAACAGAATATGCAGAGGTAGAAGGCTGGTTTAGGCACCCAGTTTTGCTATTACCCAAGCTCAGATTCTTGTTCCAAACCCCCACTGATGTAGGTTTAGCCGCTCTGTCCCCTGTGTCCCCTCCCCGTTAGCTCAACTCTTGACGTTTCACTTGACCTTCAAGACAACCCATATCCCCTTGGCTCCATGCTCAACAGTTGTTACTGGTTATTAAATAACTACCAGGGAGCCAGATGGGTAAAAATCCACCCTGCTCAGTAATCCACAGTGAAACCCATTCTCCAGGGACTTTGACACCAGTGAAAATTTCTGTGTTGTTATAAAAGTTTCATCTGACACCACACCAGCCTGGTCCCTCCACCTGTGGGTCTTGGGGAATTTTTGAGTTATTTTGTAGTTGATTGCTGAAAGATGCTGGCTGGATCCAGATCAGATGGTCTGGTAATCGGGTAGGTGGCACAGGACACCCCAAAACAGCTCCATTGGTGCTGACCAAAGGCTCAACCCCCAGCTCTCACTGTGTTCCTTACATACCTTCAAGAGAAAGGTGTATTTCTAGAGCAGTCTTCTGCTACCAGCATGAAGAAGTAATGAACAGTCATCCTCTTCTTCAGACCAAACTTTAGCAGGCATCTGGTCACACGTGGTATGAGTTGGCTGTTACCCAGCTGACCCCTCCTGTGCCTGCTGCACCCTGGACACCCACCATGGCAGGTGTCTCAACGTCAGCTTTCTCATACCATCTTCTGTGGAAATGTCCAAGCTGCCAACGTCAGGATGCAAACCCACAAGTGAATGAGGAGCTCTGGAAACATTGTCTCTGCTGGGGCTGGAGGCCACTGTTAGAAACTGCCACTTCCAACACATCCTGCCTGAGCGTTTGCAAAATATCTCATCACCACCTGAGAACCAGGTGATGACGCACATGACAAAGACCACGTACCACACCATCTAACATCAGCAGAGGGATCAATGGCCACCCAGAAAATCCACAGCTGAACTTCCAAGAGGAGACAGAAGCAGCGGGCTGCACAAACATCCCTCAAGGGATACGAAGGTGGAGCCACCTGGACCCACCAGGTCCCTGCATGAACCATTCAGCTGCAAGGCTGAGCCTTTGTATGGGACTCAGCATCCTCTAGCTGCATGGCAGGGGGCACAAATCCTCTCCCTTGCAAGGACCCACAGGTGATGTCGCACTGCTTGTGTTGGACAGAGGGTCAGGCTGAGTCTTTCTGCTCCCTGCACTAGTTTACTCACCCACGAAGAGGAAAAAAAAAAATAAACATGCCAAATTAGGCATGGATCCGAAGCAAAACTGTCCCAAATGCCCTCAGATATGGGGTTTTTTGCTGTGAGTTCCCAAGAAGGGTTGAGAGCTCGGAGAGGTTGCATGCAAAGGCTTCAAAAGAAAAGGGAGTTGCTTTAACAACACTTTTTTTTTGAGGAGTGGCGTGCACCACACCTAAAGAGTTTCTGTTGATTTTTCTCTCAAAGAGTGCAGGATGATGCACCTTCCCATGCTGCACCCAAAGCGGGACACGCCATCACCTTCAGCCTCTTCACAATCAGCAGCACACCACCACAATGGGTGAGCGGTACATCTATCATCCCCTGCCTCTCTTCCTGGCAGCCAGACACTTTAAATCTCCCCGAGACTGAAATACAAATGGTGCCGTCTGTACCCAGGGCTTTGTCTTCGCAATCATTGATTAACGAACAGGCCACAAGCCAGCTAAGGGAAAAGTTACTCACGTCACTAACCTTCAGTCATTTTTGCGGAGTCAGGTGGTTCCCGAGCAGTGGGTCTTGTAAGATTTTTTCATATATTCTTTCTGTCTAAAAAAGTTTCAATATTTTCATTTCAATATTTTCAATTCAACATTTTAATTTCATATGCAGATTCACTTCAACCAGCGATCTCCGTGTCTCTGTCACTATAAAAAGGATAGATTTGCACAATGAATACGGGATAAACAGTAGTTTTTTCAGTACTAGCAGAAAACGTGGTTTTCCAATGGCCATGGCATAATTTAGACTAAAACCTAAAGGAAAGGACCCAAATGTCAGAAGAGGTGTGTTAAGATGAGGAGAAACACCCACAAAATTCAGCCACCCCTGCGTAGTAGCCCATTAGACTACCAGGTTCAGCAGCTGATGACACCTTTGATCCTCATAATATCCCAATAACCAAATGGGAAATGATATCAACACATCTGGGGATCCTCCTCTTTGCAATATGCCTGGAAGTCACTCACACGTGGAAGACTTCCAGCCCAAGTCCTCCACAAACCCCAGAATTCCATCCAAGCCATTCCAGGCTTCGGCACCTACAGGATGTGAGCCCAGGTAACCAGCAGGATCTACTCAGGGATTGCTCACAGGGGTCCCACCTGGGGAGCACCCAAGCACTGCACTGGAGAGGTAAATACAGTGATGTGGAGCCTTTTTTGGAGGATGGCGAGGTGCTGTGTAGCCAGGGGAAGGAGGACTCACCATGACTATAGAGGGGACATGACCTTACCAGCACGCCTCCCCATCCCGGTGGACCTGTCCTCTGTTCTGCTGCAGCTCATTTTACTGCTCTGCTGCTTTCCCTCTCCTTGTCTTATCTATTGACCATGGTAATTCTTCCGGACAGCAGTTTTGTCTCCTGGCTTGTCTACAGCATAACCCCTTGGAGAACAGGGCCATGGGGTTGTGTCCATTCTCTTGATTACAGTCTGGAGGCACTGTGTGATGCTGCGGTCACTCAGAGCACTGCTTTTACAGATGAAGGTGGCTGGATCCATCCAGCCTGTGCGTTGGGCAAAGGTTCCTCTCTTCATGTGAGGCTTCCAGACCTGAATTTGTCTGAGGACAGGGAAGAGCTCAGCTAGAGCCCGAGCCTGGCCACCTCTTACCTCCTCCCTCCTCTAGCTTCATCCTGTAGCTGGGCATGGATGACAGAGCACGGATGACTGAGCATTTTCCCTCGCTGCTGGGGTGTACAGGACTTCAAAGCAAGTAGCAAAATACGTGCAGGTTGCTTGTTAACAAGCCACCTCCATCCACAGGTTGCTGGAAGGAGGTGAAAGGGTGAGAGGGAGCAGCGGGCCGCCGGCCAAGCTGACGCGTTGTTTACCATGATGTTCCTGCTGGTATAAATTGCTGCCAGCAGCGCTTCAGCAGGCTCAGCTCCAGCAGAGCAGGAGGGAGAGGATTTTTACCTGCACCCAGCTGCTTGTCAGGCACAAGTGTGGGAGGAGCAGAGGAGGAGCAGGCAGGAGAAGGCATCCCGGACGCGGGGCCAGCATGGCGTCTCTGCTGGACAACATAGCCAGGCCTTCTGCTGTCGTTTTGCAGCTGTCTGTGGTGCTTGGTGTCATCTTCGTGCTGCTGAAGGTGGCCCAGTTCTACCAGCAGAGGAAGAAACTCGTCAAAGATCTGGAGGCATTCCCTGGTCCCCCAAAACACTGGCTCTACGGCCACAACCACCTGGTAAGGGGGGAGCTGGGGTCTGTCTGGGTGGGTCTGTCCCAACAACTGTGGAAGGTATCAGTCAGGATGTGAGGGAGTATGTCCCCTGCTCGTGTCCCTTCCTATAGCAGTGCCAAAACTTTTTCAGGGCAGGGAGAAAGGGTGCCCGCATATGAGATGGGCACAATTTTAGTAGAAAACAGAGCCACGTTGTTTGGGATCATGTGCTTAACTATGGAGTTAGGTGATTTCTGGGACTCATGAAGTTATTTAAATACGAGCGACCATAAAATGTCTCTCTTCTGCATTAAACCTCCTACCAAGAGTCTCTCCCTCTATAGCCGCCTAAGAAGACATGGCCACGAAAGCAGGGCATTTTATCACAGGGATATTCATCCTTCTATAGTGAAGATATTTTTGCTTTCATGTTGCACGCCCACCTTGCACTGCTGAATTTACAGGAGATATGTGGAACAGCCTTGGTCCCCCTGGCTTGTTCACTGGGCATCCTGGAGTTGTCTGTGCCAGTTGTAGCTCCCAGGGGGGCAACACCAAGTCACTCTGATGCCAGGCTGTCCTAACGTGGCTCGACTGCAGCCAGGCCCCAGCTAGGGACTCTCCATGGAGCTGCCTTGTGCTGCAGGGACACAGGAGCTCAGATAGCTTTGCCACCTGTACATGGTCTCTTTGCCATGCTCAGCATCTCCTCCATCTGCTGCATGGAAAGCCCCCCGTGGCAAGTCCACCCATTCTCTCCCCATTTCCCAGGAGAGAAGATCTTGAGTGTGCTTTCCATGAGAGGGCAAGTTTAACCTCTGCTCTCCCTGGCACGTCCTTCTTTTTCTGCCTGAATTCAGTCCCTGCTTAACTGTCTTTTGCAGATAACTGTCGACAAACTGTTAACTCAGGTGGTGTCGTGGGGAGAAAAATACCCCTATGCCTTTCCCAGATGGCTCGGACCAGTCCTGCCTTCTCTAATAATCCACCATCCTGAATATGCCAAAAGCATACTTGGCCGAACAGGTAAGTCTCTACACCTGGTTTTGGAAATTAATGTCCTTTACACTTCCCTACCGAGAAAATAATGGGAAACTTGCCTGGAGTCATCCCCTCTGCCAGCTTCTTTCGCATCTATTGCAATTCCTCTTTTGCTCCCCTTCACAAACTCCCACCCAAATCCAGGTTTCATGAAACAGTTTGTATTCTCACGCAAAACAGTGACGATGTGCCTGTTCCTCCTACTCCATTATCCTCTATCTCCATTATCATTGGTCTGATTGTCTTCCATGACATCTACTACAATATCTCTGTTTCCCAGTAAGCTCAGTAATGGGGGTGAGCTGGCGTAGCAATGGGTCTTGGAAGACGTCTCAAGTCTTCTCCTCTGCTTCCTTCTGTGCAGCATGATGCCTGTGAGTGACACATGAGCATCTCCAGTAACTACCATCCATTGTTCTTAACTTTGAGATTTGCCACGGCCATTTCTTTACCACACATTTTTCATTACATCTTTCTCTGGTTTTCTCAAGTCCACTGAGGTCGTATTTGTAGAAGACCACTTTTAAACATTACTTCTAGTGTTAGAGTATTTTACATACTGAAATGGGACTGTTTCTACAAAGTGATTTGGAGAAGACACTCTAACATCAATTTATCCTGAATTTTATTTTTTGTTATACTGAATTCATTAACCATTCATACTGGTTTTGTATCTATTTTGCTTTACAGATCCTAAGTCGAGTGTACCCTACAAATTCTTGGTTCCCTGGATTGGTAAGTCCTTTTCTTCCATTATCCCTTTTAGCCATATTACACATTTCAGCTGCTTCTCTCATCTTTCTTTATTTCACTTTCTTCCATTCTAAAACCAGAGCTTGGAAATGAGAGGGTTTCTTTGCGTGTCAGCATTAGTGGTGGTGCCCACATAGTCGAGGAGCTCATCAGATGGCTTTGCCCTCGGTCACACACCCTGGCCTTCACAAAGCAACCTTCAGTTTGCTCAGGGATGGAATGCTACCATGGACAAGTAGGGTGAGACGCACTGAGGACAGGAGGTCTCATGGCGTGCACACAGCTTCGAGGTAGTCCTCCAGGGTCCTGCTAACACCTGTCAGTGCGTGTTGCAAAAGGCACCCAAATATTTCATTTGGGGCAGAAAAAACCCATCTGAGAGAGCAAGTACTGTGCCTCTGCCATCATGGGTTTCAGGGTAGATCGGGTGTGCGTGGCTGGTTGCAGTGAAGGACAGGTGGGCATGCTTCTCCTCCATCCAAAGAACCTGGAGGAGCTGATTGTGCCTTTGCTGTTTGTGTCTTCAGGGAAGGGGCTGTTGATCTTGGATGGATCCAAATGGTTCCAGCATCGGAAGATGCTCACCCCAGCCTTTCATTACGACGTGCTGAAATCTTATGTGTCCCTGATGTCAGACTCTGTCAAAGTGATGCTGGTAAGAATCACCACTCCTGATACTTTTACCTTTCAGCTGTGCACCAGCAAAAATAATCAAATGTGGGAATGACTGAGGGAAAGAGATTGGACTTAGATGGTGTCTGGAGTTTCATCGAACTTTTTGCATAGTTTTGAAGTTCTGAAATTGTTCCCCTCCCCTTCCTCTGGCCATTCCACTTATTCTCTCTTTCATCTGCTTTCCAATAAAATCACCCACTGCTAGAATAGTCTTTTCTAGCCCAGTAACAGTAAACCTGGAAAAAGACATGCATAGAAGAGTTTTATTAGATTCACAGAATATATATAGTGAACTAAGGCCTCTGCTTGCAGAAAAGAGAGTAATTAGCAGTGTGGATCTGGGAAGAGGGACAGGAAAATATGACCCAATCGTAGATGGTAGCCCGTCCCTCCTTACTCCTGTCTCCACCACTAGGATAAATGGGAAAAGAAGATCACAGAGAGGAAGTCAGTGGAGCTCTTCCAGGATGTGAGCTTGATGACACTAGACAGCATCATGAAATGCGCCTTCAGTTATAACACCAACTGTCAGACTGAGAGGTCAGTGCCTGAACTTTCAAATTTTGGGAAAGCAAGTGCTCTGTTTCCCCCCTCGTGTCACTAACACCAGCCTCAAACTTGGGTCTCCTTACAGCAACTCAGACTATTATATCAGAGCTGTTTACGACCTGAGCTGCCTCTTGAGCAATAGAATCCAGACTTTTTCTTACAAGGACATCTTCTATGACTGGACTCGCAAAGGCCATGAGTATCAGGATGCCTGCAAGCTGGCCCATACCCACACAGGTATTTCTCCCCCTTTCTCCCCAGCCCTGTCTCCCAGCTGAACCTCTACCCCACTTCAGTCTGGAGCAGCTCGGAGGGGGGTTGCAATGTGCACTGGCAGGAGGGTTACACATTAAACAGAGTCCAAGCTGCTGACTGAGCAGACAAGTACATGAGCTCTCTGGAGGGGCAAGACACATCTAACGGGTTGAACATTCATCTATACAGATAAGGTAATAAAAGAAAGGAAGATGTTGCTCTCCAATGAGAAGGAACTTGACAAGATCCAGAAGAAGAGACATCTGGATTTTCTGGATATTCTTCTTTGTACCAAGGTGAATGTTTGAAATTATCATATCAAATGCCAAAGAACGTACTTGCGTGGCACAGAGGATGCATCAGCAGGGAGATCACCACCCCTGGCTGGAGCTGCTGGCAAGAGCTTCCCCACTCTAGATTTCCTAGCCTGGGGAAACGTGGATTGAAAGGGAAGGAAATACAAATGTGTGAGATGCAGTGACTGAACACAAATAGCCAGGGCAGACTTTCATCTTCCTTGTTCGTTTTCATTGACCACATTGATAGTTTAAAATAAGTGAGCTGTCAGAAACCAGAGAAGAATGAGATCTTTGGAAAGGTTACAGGGGGGCCAACTTGGCTGTAGTCCTCTTAAGAGAATTTATTTCTTACCTTCTGTAGTTTTACCTTCACAGACATCCTCAGATACTCTAGACAGAAGCTGCCCTTTGGTGTTCAAGATCCTACACTCTCTGCTCGCTGTCTTTCTCGAGCCACTGTTTTCTAACGTGCACTTAAGAATTATATTCTCTCTTCTTTATTAGGATGCAAATGGAGTTGGGCTGTCCGATGAGGACCTGCGTGCTGAGGTGGACACATTCATGTTTGAGGGTCATGACACCACGGCCAGTGGGATCTCCTGGCTCTTGTACTGCCTGTCATTACATCCAGAGCACCAGCAACGGTGCAGGGAGGAGATCCAGGGGATCTTGGGAGACAGAGATACCATTGAATGGTGAGCTGGGACTACTTGCTCCTTTACTTTGAACTCTTTTCATTTATCCTGAGAAGGAAATTTTATCCACCTTATACTGCATCTGCACTGGGGGATTCTGCTTTTCACATAGCAATGCTGGCAGCAAAGGGAGAACTGGAAGAAGGAGAAACCCCAATAGAAGACGGGAAACATGGTGGTCCAGCACACCCAGTCCCCATTGCTGGTGTCCTTATTGCTGCCACTCAAACACAGCCTGACCCCCCGGTTTGCTTTCAGGGAGGACCTTGGGAAGATGACTTACACCACAATGTGCGTCAAAGAGAGCTTGCGTGTATTTCCACCCGTTCCTTCCGTGTCCCGACAACTCTCTAAACCTATCACATTTTCCGATGGACGCAGCTTGCCAGCAGGTCAGTTCTTTGCTTATCATTCGTGCTCCTGTCCATGACAAGTAGGGCATCCTCACTAGAGCTGCTATGTGAAGGTGCTGGTGGAACTTCCATCCTCTCTTCTCTCTCCGAAGGGCTGTAACAGTGCCCCCACAGCTCACTGTCACAGCTCCTCTGGAAGGGTGGCTGGAGAGAGTCCAAGGACATGCTCCAAGGCACTGGGGTGTTCACAGAGCTCAAAGGGGTCTTGAAGAGTGTTAATCCTGGGCAAAAGTAAAATTTCATCCACCAGTGCCAAAATGGGTCCCAGCTCTGAGGCCATTTTTTCTTACACATGAGGGTTTCGGGAGGTGACCTGTCTGGACAGGCTGGGCATAGTCCATGCCAGATCTCCTGCAACAGCCCCTGCAGAGCCAGGGGAGGGAGGGCATCGCACAAACACCTCTCCTGGGCCTTTGCTCTGAGGTGTCATGAGCTTTTTCTCACTTTTCTTTTACAGGCTGCCAGGTTGCACTGAACATATTTGCTATTCACAGGAATCGGGATGTGTGGGAGGACCCTGAGGTATTTAACCTTTATAACAAGAAAGGGTAGATGTTGTCTGAGCCCAGATGTCCACTCCCCTTGAATAAGGCAGCCTGTGCCTCCCCACCATGTTTTGGGGTATTTTCCTCTCCTATTCCAAAAGTCCATATCTAAACGTAAATTTAATGACATTACCAAACATGCCAAAGGCTTTGAACATGACAAAAACCCACCTGGATGTGTCCCTGTCCAACCCGCTCTAAGCGAACCTGCTTTAGTAGGAGGGCTGGGCAGGATGATCTCCAAAGGTCCCTTCCAGCTCCTACCATTCTGTGATTCTGTGAGATGATATTGAATAGTCTTCATGCATGGTGGCACTGAGATACTCAGACTGCTTTCAGCTGCTGTGGATAGACTTTGGTCCCAGCGCGGTAGGAGGAGTTCCAAGCCCTCCAGGCAGTGTATGATTCAAAGCTGGTATCTTAGAGGCTTCAAGGAAAGAAAGAGCTGGGAAACTTGAAGGAGGGTGCACAGCTGCCTCTATCCAGTGTCTACCTGGAGAACCAGGGTCAGGCATCTCTGGACCGGAGGGAGTCTGACTTCATCATTGCTGCCATGGATTAGAAAACACCTGCAGGCATCTTAGGCACTGTAGTGGGTGATCTTGAAATCTCCAAGGGGAAGATCTCCACAGCCACCAGTGCCCTCTTCTCATCTGTCCGGTGGCTTTGTAGACAGATGCCTGTCAGCTGCAGCTCTCCCAGAAACAGCAGAGACCACATCCAGTCATATCCTGGGGACCAGGGAATAACCTGGTGCTGCTCATATCAGATTGACCACTGATGAAATGGCCTTTGTTGCTCCCACAGATTTATGATCCCCTGAGGTTTACTCCAGAGAACTCAGCACAGAGGCACTCCCATGCTTTCATACCTTTCTCCGCTGGATCCAGGTAGGAGACCCTTCACTCCTCTAGCTCAGAGCCAAACTCCTGAGGTTAATTATCCTTCAGTTCCCATAAGACAACTCAAGCAGACTTTCCGTAACAGGATCTCTCCACCAAGCTCCATCGGCTCCGGAGTGTTTCCCACACCCCAAGCTCTGTGGTCACTGTAGCATTTCACATACAGTTTTTTGCATTGACAACATGGGCTCCCTTGTTTAGGGGTGAATACCCAGTGTACCTCAAAGCCAAGCTGGGTCCAAGTCTCTGTGGTTCCCATGATGTATCAGTAGACAGATGCAGGCTGCTGAAGTGCAGCTGAAATGCTGGGTGCATTTTGACTTGGCATCAGGGGATTCCTAGATAAGCTGTGGGGTCATCCTTGCAACAGCTGGAGGTACCCCAACTTGCACATGGGCTGAGCCCAGCTTCGGGGTGGTCGGGGATGAAGGCAGTAATTGGAACATTTGTCATCCTCTCCCCAGGAACTGCATCGGGCAGCAGTTCGCCATGAACGAGATGAAGGTGGCTCTGGCCTTGACCCTGCTCCGCTTCGAGCTCTTCCCTGATCTGTCCAGGCCTCCCACACTGAGGCCACAGTTGGTCCTCAGGTCCGGCAATGGAATCCACCTGCTTCTGAAGAAAATTCGCTGAACCTGTGGGGTATCACAGCGGGGGAGCAAGAGCTTTCCCAAAGACCACCCTCCACCCAGAGGTTTATGAGTGGGACACCAGACAGACCCACCATGGCCATATTAACATCCTCTGCTGCCGTCCAGGGGGGCACGTAGAGTCCCCTCACACACACACCAAACCCAGCAGGTCCAGGTCCCCTCCTTGCATGGGGAACAGCACTGCTAAGGGGGTTCTGTGGCACGGCTGTGGCTCAGCCTTCACCTCCACGGGCATCCTCCATGTCCAGCTCATCTCCTTACCTCCAACCTTCCCTCCAACCCAACACACTGCCTGGTGGGACTCCTGTCGCCTGCCTGTGTATTTGCCCCTCTGCCAGTTCCCTGCTCGGGCACGGCGATGAACAGCATCGGTGTGGTTTGCACGGGTGTCTACAGCCTGGACACTGCCCAAACGTGTCCTCCCTTCCCTGCCTCCAGCCTGGGATGGCCGGGGCAGGAGAGCTCCTCCCTGCAGCCACAACGCATCCCCACGCACCACCCTCCCAATTATTCCCCTTAATCCGTTCTGGGGCTGGCGTCGTGCCTGCCCTTACGGAGACAAAAGCCAGCTGGTTGTTCTGCCCTGGAGTTGAACTTCCTTGAGCTGAGGGTGCTCAGGAGCCAGGTCAGAGCCCTGGCACCAGCTAACCTGGAGAAAGCACTCACTGCCCTCAGAATGACGTGTGATCGGTCTCGTCCTCCTCTCTGAAATGAGAATAAAGCCTCGTGGAGATGCTCCCCAAGCGTGGCTTTGGTTTCCTTTGAATATGGGGGGGGGGGCAGGGGATACAGGATGAGTCCTGGCAGCCCAGAGGCCGGGCTGTCCCCGGGGGTGCAGCCCTGAGAGTGTCTTCTCAAGCCACAAGGGCTGTTTCGGTGGGTTTGCCCCCCACGTTGAGCCTGAGGAACCTGTTTCCACCTGTCCCACGCCGTGGGTCACCAAGCCCTCACCTCTGCCTGCGGGAAGTTTCCGTGGTAAGAAAACAACTGTAACACGCTGGGGTCAAACAAAACAAAACAGAAATCACAAACACACACCCCCCACTCAACCGGTGGCAGCACGAACAAAATCAGCTTGAAAAAGCAAGCCCCAAGAGGGAGCACAAGTCTGTCTCAAGCCCTTTTCTGCAGAGGCTGAGAACTGACTGCTCAGTACATGAATGAGCTGCCCAAGGAACACAGGTGGGCACCGGCTCTGGGTTTGGGCTTGTTTTGAGGGTGCAGGGACCCACTGCAGACCCTCACCCCAGCTCCCAGGCTGAGGTGGGACCATCTGGGTGAGCTGCAGGTCTGAGGGTGGGGAATGGTTCACTAGGTGGCAGTGGGAGACTCAGAAAAACACAAACTCGTCCCCGGCAAAACCCCTTGAGTTTGTCAGGGAGCATGGCCAGGCCCAGCAGGGCAGGGGATGGACCTCATCCCTGGGGGTACCTCCATCCCCATCCCATCCTCACCCCCAGCCGCCTGAGGCAGCGGAGCAGGGACTGCTCTGTCATGGTCCCTGGCACGATGGTGGTGTTACCCAAGCATCACCACAGGGAATGCTTGTCACTGCGAGTACCTGGGCACTCAGCAGGCATCAGGGGAAACTGAGGCACAGAGAAATGCCTGGATGCCATGCTAAGGTAGAGACAAGGCCATTTGTACAGGTCTCCCCTAACACGGCCAGCCTGTGTCCACCTCTCTGGGCAGCTCAACTCTGCTTGTGGCCACACCAGGACAACCAAATCTGAGAAACTCCCCAGCTGAATACGCCCCTGCAGCTCCCTGCTCCCCATTTCTGCTGCATCTTCAGTTTGAGAAATAAAACTCCTCTAGGGCTGGATCCGGACCTTCACGGTGGCTGGCTCAGTACCTAACAGGACAGGGATGCTGTGAATAACCAACAAGGTGCAGCTTGTACTTATTTTGCAAGGCAGTCGGAGACTGTTCCTCTTCTCCCCACTCCTTCCCCTTCTCACCCTGGGAAGATACTGGGTGCAGGCTGTGTAGGTGTTGATGCCACCACCCTTGCACTGCTGGTGGATTCAGGCTGGTCTCCCAGGTCAGACTCCAGCTCTTCTCCACCGTTCCAACACAGAGAGGCCGTTGGAGGGCAGCAGTTTCATGCAGTTTTTCATTACTGACCCTATTTGACAGACATTTCAGCCACCCACCCTGGAACAAGCAAGCCACCTTGCAGCTCTGCTCATCCGCTCTCAGCTTATGGTCCAAGCAATGAGCTGGGGGAACCTTTGGCCACAAAGACCCAGCCCAGTCTCCTTGGTGGTGTGTAGCAAAGAAAACCAGGTGTAGCGAAGAAAACTAGGACTTGAAGATGTCCCCATGGCATCTTCTGGTTTGGGAATGGGGGGGAAAAGGCCAGAGCAGGAAAAGTTAGACCTGATAATGAGGACCCACATCTGCTGCCCATTCCTGTCTCCATGCGATGCTCTGCTTGGCCTCCCAGCCCTGTGTTTTGAGGCCATCACCCTCCTCACTGCCATGACCGAGGCTGCTTGTTGGGTTTCCAAGAGTCACCCTGACTGTTATGAACAGCCAAACACCAAGCACTTCCAGACCTTTCCTGGGGAAACCACTCTGGGAAATATGCTCAGGAAAGAGAAGAGAACCTACTGCCATTTTTTATGAAAAAAAAAAAAAAAAAAAAAGAGGAACATTATTCCAGGCAATTCTGACACAAATTGAGGTAACCTGAGCCAAACAATATAAAGTCTCTCCCCATTAAGAATCACACTTAACATAAGTTTTCAGTTTGAAGGACCAAAGATTTTGGGGGAAGATCTCACAGCACCGATGCATTGTAAAGCCATAAGGCAGCGGCAACCAGGAGAAAATTCTTCCACTTTTCAGCTTTTTCCAGGTCAAACCGGGCAACCCAAACATCTCCCCCGCCTTCAAATGCTGGCAGTTTCTGGACAGCAGCGTGTTCAAGATAACCCCCTCTGCCAAGCCACCGCTAAACGGCTTCAAGAGCAGCAAAAAGCAGCACGAGGAGCTGGGCAGCACCCGGTGACACAGATCTAATCGCCCCAGCGTTTGCCCCAGATGTCTCCCTGCCAGGCGGTGACATTTCTGCGCTGTCTCGGCTCTCTCCCTCCATCACCATGGCTACAGCAGCCGCCAATCCACGGCCGAGTCCTTCCAGGGTACCACCAAACCCTCTGGGAGATGCTACAAGAGCCAGCTCCTTTGGCAGGGAGACACTTCAGGGACCCTGGGACTGCCCGTAGCACCAAAAATTCCCCTTTTTCTTCTTTCCCTCCTCCTTTTTTAATTTTTTCTTTCTCTCTTTTTCTTTTTTTTTTTTTTAGTTCTTTTTTGAAGCACAAACAATGGAGCTAAAAGGTTGGGTATCAGGCCGATAATCATGAATGACGTGTCGTTATTACACACCACACATTCATTATCTCCCACTCCAGCCATGTCACAGGCGGCTGGAGGAGGGCAGATAACGGGGTGCCTTCATGCAGATGGCTTATTATCAGGATGTTCCAGGAGGGGCTTTAAGACAGTTAGTGATGCTGTTTGCCAGTTAAAGATTAGAGACCCCAGAGAATAATTAACAATCCCAAAACCCAGTTTTTTTCTGCTGGATTCTTCTGCTTTCTCCCCCCTCCCCCATCCTCTTTAATCTATTCACTCTAGCAGGTGTAATAAAGTGATAAGGACAGGCTCCGGGGATGTTTGTTTGGCTACTACGAGTGTATAAACCAACAATGGATGGTATTTTACTTCTGGCTTTCAGTGGCTTGAATCGAGACCAAAAACTTTGCAGTCCCCTTGCCCACACACAGCCACCCTTACACACCACGCTCCCGGCTCCCACCTGGGTGGCTGGGCTCCTTGCCCAGCCTGAAGGACCACGATGGTGGGACGGGCTCCTTTTTTGCTTTTGGAGGTCCAAATCGCATCGCTTGGGTGTCAAGGTACCCGACGCCAAGACATAAACTCCAGGCTACACTGCTGAAAGCCAGGGCTGGAGCTGGTGGTCCTTCCAGCAGCAGTTTACCTGCATATGGTGAGACTTTAATTTAACCACCTTGGAATAATTCATGTATCCTCAGGACCAAGCAGGGCTAACCCACCTTTGCCAGTAGTTTAATGCCGCTACGTGCATTGGGCTGTGCATGGACATCCAAGGAGAAAGGTAGGTGTCCACCTGCCCAGGCTGCTCCAGGGTTGCGGTCACAGCTGGAGCAGAAACATCTTAAACCTCCGTGGCTGAAGAGCCTCACTAACCTCAGGGAGATCAGGGAGGCCTCAGGGTAAAAGTGGCTTTCAATAAGATGTCCTGTTGTCTGGGGGTCCAAGGGATGAGTGGCACCCTCCTAGGCCACAAAGGAAAGCTGTGATGCATCTTGTAATACAAAAAGACCACCCTGAATATCTTCAGCCCCAAAAAGGACTATCCAGTCCACAGCAGGTCCCAACCTTGAATATCTTTCTGAAGCCCAAGACACTGGCATTATGGAGTGAAGGGTAGGATGGGGTAGCCGTGGGTATCCTTCTCTTTCATCAGTGGGTTTGGGGTGGCTTGTAGAGGGTATGGTCACCCCCTACGTTGCATGGAGACAGGTGCTGGGGAGGATTTGGCCCCCAGGCAAGTTGGCTCAGGGCCCTTCAGAGAGGTCACCGAAGCTGTTGGAGGTGCCCATCACCTGGGGGTTATTAGGTACAGCCTTGGCTCTGGAGAGCATCCCCAAGCTCACGGGGTCAACGGCGTGGGTGCGAGTGCCACGACGCCAGAAGTTGCCTTCCCGATCACGCTCATCCTGCCAGGGAGGGATGAGACAGCATTGTGCTTTAAACAGCATCCCCGACCCTATCAGGGAGAGATGAGATATCCTAATTATGGCAGTACAGGCGAGGATCCGGGCCGTATCAGTCAGCACAGAAAGGTAAACAAGAAATATAACAATGGACCCTTAACACTCATTAGCTGTGTCAGATAATACCTCACTTTTCTCCCTTTGGGGCTTAAAATCTAATTAAGATTTTCCAACAATAAATTTCATTTACGCTTGCTCCCTTTTGTTCTTTTTAGGATCACATGGAGAAGCATCCCTGAGCCGGCTGCGCAGCTTGCGGGAAGGCAGCCCGCTTCGCACAGCCAGCCTTGGATCGTGCTTGATGGACAAGGGAAACTGAGGCAGGATGGCATCAAGGACTGTGTGGAGCTGAGACCCCACCAGGAAGATAACACGGTGGCTCTTGCAAAAGGTGTTTTCCCCAGAAAAGTGAACTCTGAAGGGACACTGGCTGGGTTAAGACCAAGCATCAAGGTTTTGCAGCTTGCCCAAAACACGCAGAGGTAGAATCCTTGCTTGGACCTATAGCCATGGGAAGGATCCATGGGGAAAGGGATGCTGAGACCCATCGAGCCCCCAGAACCCCTCCAGTCCCACCCCCGAGCAGTGCTGGGGAGCAGCTTGGGCAACCGGTACGTACCCAGGGCAGGGAATAAACTCCCGCTGTTACTCATTACGAGGACGCCCGTTTCTAACTCCTTTTGCAACCGAGAGGTAAAAATTAATGGGTTCCCGTCCTCTCGCCACACCCCCAGCCCCCAGCCCCAGTGCTGACGCAGCGGGAACGTGCAATGACTAATCCTCCCTAAACCCTGCTGAGCCAAGCAGTACTGCTGAACTCCGGCAGCTTGGGTTTTTTCCCAAACCCGCCCCACGTTTGGCACCTGCGAGGGAAAAGTCAGGGGAGAAGCACCCAGCAGAGGCACGAAAAAAGGGGGAGGTCCAGGATCCAGCCTCCTGCCCCCCCACCCAGAGAAGGTGGTGGAAGGGAACATCTCCATCATGATGCTGAGGACCCAAGGGTTTGACCCCTCCAACCTTTCTGCCTCTTTTCGTCTCTCCCCACGCAATTTCTCAACCCGAGCCGTGGTTTCTCAACGCCGAGCCTTGAGGGCGTTTTCAAAAGGCTTTGCCTACGTGAGGCTCTCCAGGGAGATGCCTTTCAGGGTGGGCCTCTTACTGGAAGGCTCCTGTTTTACTCCCATGCCTGAACTTTTCGGGTCACCACCCGCTAGGGACATCAGCGGGATGATCATCTGCAGGAAGCCAGACAGTGGACCACAGCGGGTGGTGGCACCATGGGTTCAGCTCCGGCCCCCAGTTCCATCCCAGAGGGCTCCTGGCGGTGGGAAGTGGTCCATTTTGGGCTGAGCTCTCCATCGGGGCCGGTCACAGCTTCACTTCGAGGAATCCCCAGCACGTTGGGCATTTTGCTCCAAAGCACCTCCTGACCAGGGGCCAGGTGTCCCTCAGACCCAAGCCCACCACAGTGGCTGTTTCACAGCAGGGCTAACATTTCCCCTTGCCTCCATGCTCAGCAGAAAGCAAGAGGTGGATGAGGTACCTGATGTCCTCCTGCCACCTCCTTCGTGTTTGCACAGCCTCCAGCACAGCAGAGCCCCAAAACCACCCCGCTCCCCCCCCCAAAACACAGGGGCTGCCAAAAATGTTCCTCTTTTAAACCCCTCCC
>JAHREE010150689.1:104549-125228 GCA_033628505.1 Tringa tobata
TCTCTCAGCCTTATTATCAGCACAGGGTGATGGAAAAGGGCTCTTTCATTAGTAGACTGTGGTGCTTCATCACACAATGGTTCTACGTTAATACGGAACAAAGTAAATACCTATTTTTGCTTACCCCACCACCCAGTACTGGAATTCTTGAAGACTTCAGAAGCCAGTGACACGCTCACACTTCCAGTTAGCCATTCCAAACAATGACCGGGAAGTGGCAAGCGTTTTAAATAAAGGCTACATCAGACAACTGAAGATTTCTGTTGTGGTTTTTTGTTGCTTTTTTTTTTTTAATGGATTTTTTGACCTTTATGTACTTCTTAAATAAATAGAAAACATTAATTCAGAACAAAAAAAACAAACCTCAAAAAAAAAAAATCACAAAAGTTTAAAAAGTGCTAGTTTTTCCAATTTCCTTCCAAGATTTCATGATACAGAGCTATATGTGCCATTTTGGCTGAATTAAAAAAATAATTTGATACAAAGTAAGGCCACAGTTATACTTCCCTTCCCACCAGACACGGCACTCCCCCCTCCCCACAGTAATCCAACCATTTGAGCAAATTTCTAGCCATTAGTGCTTTAGCTGTGTTGCCCCTGCCACACGCTGTATCGATGGCTCACAGTTGGCACAAACGTGGAAAAGTCAACGTTTTAAAACAGTCAAGAGACTTAAATAAGCATCATTGTTAAAAAGTATATTGAGAGCACACCTCGGGCTCGAGTTGATTGACCTTTCAGATACTTTAAAATCACGCCTAACTGTAAACAAAAGTGCACACATACTGCAGTGCTGCTCGGCACTGACTCAACCAGCATTTAGAGGTGGTTGTCCCTGACCTGGGCTGAAAACTCAGTTCTGCAAGTTTTAGATTGCTACAACAAAGCGACCTCCTCAAAGATCAACTTAATCCCTCGTTTCCCCGTAGTCCTTTATGGAGAGGTCCCTCTCGGATCCAAAGCTGTGGTTGCCAGCCATCTCGAAGGGACGTTCAGAACAACTTTGGCAACTGCCTGAGTTGTTTCACATCAAGAATGGTGCCAACAGAATTCATGCTGTTCGACTGGTTTAACGTTTCGAGGGCTGGAGTATGCAGGTTTCCAGGGAAGACCTGAATATCTCCTTCGTCTTTCCTGCCAGGTTGTTCAGTGAATTCCACCCTCCCACGTAACAATTTGGGTTTGGATTTTAAATCCTTTAAAATCTGAACCGAGTCGTCATCTGCTTGATCTGCTCTGGGAGGAAAAATTTCATTTGTAATGTTTCTTAACACGGGGCTGTTGAATTCAGGTGGAGAGGCATTAGCAGTCAACTCTCTGCTGTGACTTTTTAGATGAACGGGAAGCCTTCCATCAATTCTTTTGGATAATTCAGTCCAGTGGTTGAAGCCATCCAACACAGGGGTGCAGTTTTTGTCCAGCACGCTTTCGCTTTTGACGGTGCCAGAATTGCCATCTCCAACCTGCAGTTCCTCTTCGTCTTCGCTACTGTCGCTGCCCTGTATCAGCCCATATCGCTTCATGTACTTCTTGGTTGCAAAAGACATATTGTTTGGTGAAATTAAACTAAGGCCCACCATGCTCTTGTCCGTATTTGTATGCAACAGGTCTTGGAAACAGAAATCTGCAGGAGGATTCTGGCCTGAGCGACTGAGAGAAAGTCGAGATAATTGATTTTCACTGAGATACTTGAGCGCTATAGCGTTTGCCTCCATGCTCAGGTCAACGACATTAGGAGTTAAGCCACACATGCTGACGTTGGCAAATGACATATAATTCAGTCCAGGAACCACTGCTTCAGGATTTATGCACGCTAAGATGCTGAAAGAAAGCAATCAAAAAAGTTAGTTTAGCATCACAGGAAAAGTAAGCATTTCACAATATAATCTAGTAATTTAATTTTTGCTTGCTGTACCCATTTTCCTCTTCATTCTGAACGCCGCAGCTCGACCAGGCTGCTCAGTGCTGAGATCATACATTCTGCACACACTAAAAAGCAGCTCTCCAGCTACTCACACCAACAGTACCCAAACACCGTGATACTCCCTTCTGATTCAAAGCTAACCACAACCCTTCTACGACAAAGAGCCTCCCTCCAGTAGGTTTCAGAGCTGGCTTTGAGCTCTTGGTCTCTTTTCACCAGTGAACGTGAGATTATGTCTCTGATCCTAAGACTCTAGATGCTGCCATCCAACCCAAATTTTTTATCTCTACAGAAGATAGAGACCAAGAACATCTCTTTCCCCATGCGTGCCAATTCTACCCAGGCTTTTTACAGAAACTCTGACATAGTATCTTGTTTCCAGAAACCTGCAAGGTTCTACTTTTTGAAGGCATCCTTCAGTACAGGAAATGTTCGTTCGTTCGGTTGCTTCACACACCAATTTCTTGTACACATTAGGTGCTTAGTTTAAAGACTGAAAGGACAAGCTCTGGTACACTGGTAGTGGTTATAAACCAGTGCATTTAGTACAAGCATCTTGTACTAGTTCATAAACCCAAACTCCTTGTGTCAGGAGTTAAGAGCCATCTTATTTCACTGAGAAGAGATTCTGAAGTTTGCTCAGGGAGACTAAACTCCTGGCTCAAATGAACCACCACTAATTATGCTGTGGATTTGCACTGTTGTTTCCTTCCGTACTGAGGTGTAGACCTTTTCTCAGAATCATTTATCAGTCATGGCAGAAGGAAGAATCCCACCCCACCCCCCAAGTTTGACGAAAAACCCCCAAGAATTCCAGTTTTGTCTTATGGGTTCACTTATTAGCATATTATTGACACTAAAAAAACACTATGAGACTCTCCAGCCAGGTAGGTAGCCCAGAAATTCCAGAAAAATGCCTGGTAAAATTCAAGTGAAAAGGAAAGAAGAAAGCTTAGAAACTGTATGACTGGAAACCGCTTTTGATACATAGCTTAAGAGATTAATTAGGAGACAGTTAGATTTTTTTTTTTGTTTACCTAACAGTTATATACTAGTATCAAGATGACAATAAGGATGAACGCGAAGCTGTGCCAGGCAGTCAGCCTATGCCTAAGCAACCACATCAATAAATACTCCTGTGCCTCAAACACCTTCTTCAGAAATCACTTCTGCACCTTCTTCTGTTTCATCAAGGCTGTTGCCCTCCCCAGGCACTGCAGCCTCCCTGGTTCAAGTCAAAGCACTAACAATAACAAATGATTAGAACAGACCTGGTTTTGGTTACATATCAAAGCCCTGATAACAATTTCAGGTATATCACTGAAGTGCAAGACAAGGGTTAAGAAGCAGAGGAAAAAATTATATAGCTGCTTAACGTTCAGCCTCCCAAGTCCAGTGTTTCTCTGGAATACTCTGACATAGCCCAAAGGATTTAAGTCACTCAAGCAGTTTCGTTATTATTCTAGGGAATTGTGCTACTGCACACACAATACTTTAAGAATCACCAGATGCTCTAACAGCTAGAGCTACTTGTGTTTTTTTAAATAATCTGAGTTTTGCTAGCAGAGCTCTTAAATCTATCTGAAATACCCATAGCATGAGCCAGCGTTTCATCTTTGCAGAAAATGTGAATCAAGTTGCCAAACAAATCCCCAGTGGGAGCGAACACAGTCCCTTCTCTTTGCTCATTAAGCCAATCTTCATTTTTGGTTGGATCTACACATTACTACTCAAAACAACCAATATTTTACCTGGCATTCTCCACTTTGTGTGTATTTTTCTTCATTTTGCCAGGCGAGTCAATTGTCACTCCGAGACTCTTCAGCTGTTTGAGCGTAGCACTAATCACACTCTCTTTATCCACCACTCCTGTGTCAGTCTCCAAAGCCATTTCTGTTCTGTCATCAACATTCTGATACTTGGGACCCTCATCACTAACAATTCCTGCTTTTACAGGCAGGCGATCTTGCTCTTCTGAGGACTTTAAGAGGTGGTTTACTTGGCCCTACAAAAAAAGGGAATAGGGGAGAAACCACATGGACAAGAACGCCGTGATCCAAAAATCCTGGTTTGTTCTTACGCAACTTAAAATACAACTAGATGGGTTAACAGCTTATTCTGACAAAGCAGCCCAATTCAGATTCAGTTCAGATACAATCAGGTAAACTCACAGCAGTGTAGTCAAACACTGGAATATCTTACACTTCGAGCTTTCTGTAAGAGCCTGTTCTGAATTTAACCACATCGCATACTGATATTCTTCAAGATTTAAGTATCTGCCCTTTAAGGTACTCGAAGGTAAAACGCTGTGCTATTTTAAAGGACATTAATTTGGGGAGTTATCAACTGACCTTATCTTGGAAGTAAAGATTTATTAAACAGTACTTGTATGCATGGAAGAGTGAAATTCAGAATAACCACTTAAACCTTAAAAAAAGGAAGAACCACAAACTCGGAACTTTTCTGTAGAGCGTAACGTGAACCTGAAAGCCAGACACAACTTTCATTCCTGCCAGTACCACATCCTAACAGCAGCAGCGTGCTGTTTTCACTGCTGCATTCAGTTTTTGGGATATCAAATTTAAATGAATTACCAGTAAGTCCTGGTAAAGCTTCCGATCCTCTGACGGGTTCCGAGGCAGCAAGGAGGCGGGTGGCTCCGAGCTTTGCTCGCTTGTTACCACCACATGGTTGCTGGCTCCCTCTGTTGGTTCTTTCTGCAAAGACACGCTAATACTTTCTTCCAGGGATGAACCGCCAACAAGTGCTGGGGAAATATTTCCCTTTCTGAAAGAGAACACCGAGACACCTAGATGTTTCCTTGAAACACAAAAAGTACAAGTATCACTACGTGCGCCGTATCTTTTCATGAACACCACAAAAGGAGAAAAATCCGATCGCTGGAAACAGATGCTAACATTTCTTGGTTTACCTACTGCTTGTGGCTTTGCTCCTTTCTGCAGTCGTTTTCTTTCAAAAGTCAGTTGAGGACCGAGGAAATACACCTCGCAGTGTCAATCTACAACAGCCTGACTAGTTTTTCACAAGATGATGTGAAAATGGCAATGGTTTCTCTGGACTAGTCAAAACTCAATGACACTCTATGACTTAAAGCAGATGAAGATAGTCTTTAACAATTTGGAATTCATCTTATGTTTTCAGCATTTTTATGGACACTTAAAAGCCCTTAGGAGTATCTTCCACATGTTCTGAAACATGCCTTGTTCCAACAGTTGTTTTCACAAAGGTGAGTAACTGATAATGAGATCCCTGTGGTGGTTTAGAAATGCTCAAAAAACTTCTCAAAGACACTAGTACAAATACACACACATACACAATGCACACTGAGTTCAAACACTTAGTTGAAATACTTTCTCAATAGCAGATGTGAAAGAGGAACCATAATCTATCCTGAAGTTTCCAGGTAAAAAGTGTAAATATTCTAGATTGAGTTATACAGTGCGATGCCCCGCGTTCCCTTCAGCTTGCTGGCGTGTGCATCATGTAGACCTTTTGAGACCAGACATATCAATAGTACTATCATCCCGAGGAGATCCTCCAGTGACCCTCCTCCCCTGTTCTTCCTTGGGAGACAAGTGGAAGATAAGGGAATTTCAGAACTCAACTGATCAATTGCCTGTGTTGAAAGCGATAAGATTTAAATCACGTGACATGCTAGATAGTCAATGTAGGTTATCAGTTACTGTTACACTAGCAATTATTCATCATCCCCCAAAATGTTCCCCTCCTCCTCAAAGAAATCTGGGTTATGCTCTACATTCACACTATAAGATACAGCAATTTTACAGGTTTAGGAATCCAAGTTGAAGAGAACCTCAAGATGGCATCTCTGTAAAACACAATGTTCAAAAGGCTGATTCTAACTGGTAATGTTTACGGTAGCAGTAAATGTTTGCAGATAATGCTTTAATAAAGGACTATGAATATTTAAGTTATAGCTTGATTATCATAATCTTTCACAATATGATTATTTTAGAAACCTAATTTAACTGGAAGGGTATTCACCCTCCTTTAGCTTTTTCTACTTAGAGAATATTAGATCATTAAAAGTGCTAAATTGTTGAGCTATTCCTTGTGTAAAAATAGCATCCATATAGATAATTAAAAATATTTTTACATCGTTTCCCAAATTAGGCTGAGATTAGTCATCGCACTATAAAGAATTTGAGCTTAAAAATAAATTAGCAGCAGTGAAGTTGTACCTGCATTGATTAGACAAAGCAGTTAGGTGTAAAACGTAGAGAAATTCAGGGAAGTCACATAACCAATAAACCCCTCATCCTCAGCCCTTCAGAATTGAAAGGGTTGTGAATGCTGACAGGGAAAAGCCACTGGAGGAAAACAAACGACTGCATCAGCGTCCCCTTTCTCCCTCAGGATTTAAGGTAAGAAAGGGAACGCTGCCAGCCCTGTACACGCTTTTCCAAGTTAAAGGCTTTTGCCATCAGCTGCTGCTGATAGGTAGGCTACCTAAACGTGCACGACTGATAAATGCAGACTCAAAAGGCAACTGTGTTTTTGTGAGCTGAACCATTTGAAGCATAATTAAAAAAACAAAGAAGGGAAGGAACACGACAACTTAAGTCAGGTGACTATTTATAATTCCTGAAAAAAAAAAAAATCATGAAAGTAGTAACTTATGAAAGGCAGTTCAGCTTATTATGTGAACACAAGATATTTCTAGTTACTTACTGTAGAGTGTTCTGATTAGTTCCTTCTTCCACAAGATGAATACTGTCTACAAAGCTGGGCATGTCAACCACCTTTAAGGAAGAAGCAATACTTGTATTACTTGCATCTTGTTCAGCATTAATTGAAATGCTTATGTCTTCCTTAGAAATCTCTTCATCCTCTTTTTTTCCTTGTGGTACAGAGTCATCTTGTTTTTCTGAGGCTGTATTCCAAAATAAGCTAGCACCTAGAAGAGAATTAGAGATTTACTCATTTAAGGAAAGTCATTACTATCTGCTGAGACCTTTTGGCTTTGTAAAGCTGGAGGAATCATTTCCTCGCATTCAGGTTGGTTTTGGTTTTTTCCACCATTTAAAAAGTGATTCAGGGTTTAGAGCAGCTAAGAGTTTCCAAAACATCAGTCAAGTCCTACTTTCTTCCAAAGCACACTTGATAAAAATAAATAGTTGTATTAAAGCATTTTAATGCATTGACCTTGAGCCAGTTTGAAAACTTCCTCCAGACTAACCACAATATTTCCATGGATTTAACAGGAACAAATGCATTAATATATAGCTTTCCAGACACAGCTGCCTAACTTGCTAAAATTAAAGCAAATACAGTCTCCTCTCCATGCATGTAAATGCATGACTTACACAAAGCATCAATACTGTATGTAATCGAACACCAGACGGGATAGAAGGTATTACTTTTCAAAACAGTGTATTAATTCAAAAAAGGTGTGGATTTTTTTTTCTTTCAATAAGGCACATTTTAAAATAGAGGACCTTGCTAAAGCTATTGGAAGAGTAATTCTTCCAGTGATGGCAATCGCTGCTACTGCAGCCTAAAGACAGAAGTAGCTCCAGCCTAAACTTGCAAATAACACCTAGAGAACTTAGCTGCTTTTTGTATCCAGGTGCATGTTTGTGTACGTTCAGCACTTCTGCAAAACATTCCCTCCGCACCCAAACAAATCACAGAAACATCCAGAAAAAGCCATGCCAGTCTATTTTTATAGAATAAAGCATTACCTGTGCTCACAGCAATGCTCACGCTTTTCCTGGAGCGAGAAGCTGGCGAGGGCTGTGTTTCCATAGAAACAAAGTCCCCTGGCTTCTCCGGCTGCAGAGCGTGGCCAGATGCAGCTGGTTCAGGGGAACAAGCCTGACGAGCCTGCGCTTCCAATAAGCGTTGGATCTGTAACAGTTATCAGAAAGTTATAATTCATACGATAAAATATAAAGTACAAAAGGGAAAAGCCAATTACTAAGTTAGGCTCTTCTAAGGTCTGGATTCAAATCCAGGCTGCGTCGCCGCAGACGTCTGATAACCTTCCAGTTCTCAGCAGTGCAGGCAGGGTACATCAAACCATCAGTTGTGATGCTGGCAGAGGCAGCAGAGAAGAGGTTTTAAGCACGCTGGCAGGACTGCACCCAGGCAACTTGAGTAAAACCTATTTGCACTACACTTGTTGGAAGTATTCTCTGCCCTTTTCATTCATATACAAAGCCTATTACCGACTTACCAGCCAAGCATTTATAGGCCAACTGTCCCTACACCACACTAAATCAACTTCGTATTAATTACAAACTCAAGCACTTAAATGATAAAATTAAGGTTGTCCAGGCAATCTTCATTCTAGTATTTGCATCCACCCTGTTCACCAATTAGTTCACAGCTCCACGGGGAAATATCGTGACAGTGATGGCTGCGTTTATGCAATAAGGAAAGGTTTCCCTCTCGCATGTACAATCCATGCTTTGAGAGCTTGATTTTACATACAGAAACTATACCTAAAGCTTCTTTCAGTTGCAATTTTCCAGTTTAAGCAGGAAAAATATGTATTGTGAACAACTTTCCTATTCTTATGATTCATCACCAGCAGCAATATTTAAACTCTGGCTCTTCAGCCCCAAATCATACCCCGCAAAACACAGGGACAGCAGCCTAAGAGGCTGATATTTTGAAGAAACTTAACCTAGTATCAAAACAGAAGTTAGTGAGACCACCAAAGCCCAATTTTCCAGCACAGCAACAAACACCCAATGAACCCTGCCAGCCTGCTGCAAACAGACATCTGGAGTTCTCAAAGGAACAGCCTTAACAGCTCAGGAAGCTGCAGGCTTGAAGGTGGGCAAAGCAAAACACAAGAACGTTCTGTGCTTCACCTGTAAGCTTACAATAATTCCAAAGTCTATAGTCTATGCAGGAATTTTTTTTCCATAGGCAAGCATACACATATATATGAAAGCATTTATACTGAAGGCATATCCGTTTGCATTATAAAACTGTCTGCTAAAAGGGAAATGATGCTATGGAAATACAATAAAAATAAATGTAAAATTTAACTAGGCGAGAGTCAAATAGTTTTCATCTAAGGGACACCAATTAGCAGAGCTAATGAGGACCCCCCTCCATTCCCAAACTGCAGCTGGTATGACAGGATGTCTTGTTCCAACAAGGACGGACAACAGTTAATTTAATTCCTTTGGCAGGGGAACTATCAAAGCATAATCACTAAGAGGGCAGAGGAGAAAGCTGCCATTTCCACAAACCTGAGCTTGAAGTAATTTGAGTTGTCTATCTTGTTCTGTAAGAACCCGGTACGCATCTGGAGATAATCCCATCATTCCATTATCTGATCCTGCTTTAGAAGTAGGCACGTGCAGGCACGGTGAGTGGGCTGCACAAAACTGTGGACTAGAGGGGCTTGCACTTGAAGGCAGCCTTATCCCAGGTGATAAGCTATTGTCAAGAGAACAGTTCCCCATTTTCCCATGATATCTCACAGTTACAGGGCTGCTTGTGGTATATCCTGGATTGCAGCAAATATTTGGACAAACGATATTTTGATGGAACACTGCACATAGATTCTGTTGAGCCATCTCTGATTGGATTTCCGCTCCATGTTTGGGGCTAATTTTACCAATTCCTTGCCATGAATTTATCGGATTATATTGGAGGGAAGCAGGAAACTGACAACTGCATGCACTGGCTGGACAGCAAGGTGGCACTTGAACCGGCACCTGCAGTTCTGGTGGTCCTCTGCACATCTGTGGTGAAAAAGCAGGAGTGTAGAGGTCTGGCTGCATAACAGCAGGAAGCTGCTTGGAACTGGGTATCGATGGTCTTTTAATTGGATGCTCTCCCTGCTGTGTGATTCCATCGGGATTTAATGCAAGTCTGTCCGGTGGCTTTCTGGGGCGATGCACAGATGTATCCGGGGAAGGGCCACTACAAGGGGTTGAAGGAGAAGATGATCCAGAACTTTTTCTCGATGGAGGGCACGCTTTCTTACAGTGCACCTGTTGCTGTAGTACAGCTTGCTTTCCTCTGGAAGGCCCTGAAGTTGGAATTTTCTGGTTTAAATGGTTTGGTAATTGCCTCAAAGAGGGTTCTCCCACGTTAACAGGAGAGTTTGGCGTGTCTTCAGAGTGCTGGGTGGGGTAATATGTAGATCGTAAGCACCCTTTCTTTTTATTAGGCTGACGTAGCGCTGAGGGTAGGCTTTTAGCATTTGAAGTCCCCATAGGCTTTGACGATTGTCCTGCTTCTACGAAACTCCCATCCAAAACAAGTGACAGTTCAGGAACTGAAGGAAAGATCCTGGTAACCTGAAGGGACAATAATACAAGCAAGTTTAAGATCATTGTAAAATACTGTCTTTCAGCTCTTCACATGAAGAATTTCAAAGAAAATGTTTTCATTTAAAATCAGTATATGACCGTTACCAGTTCCAAACCAACTACATATCAAATGCTTTTCTAAAGATTGGAGAATCCAGATCCAGAAGATCCTTAGGATCATTCTTAGAAGGCAAAATTGCTTTCATATGGCATAACAGCCATGTCTACCAAATGAATGCTCCATGTCATCCCGGAGTACATTTCAGAGTATGGATCTTTCCCCCTTCAAGAAGTGGATTACATGTTCCCTCTTACTATTGTTTGACCCAGTAGACAGGTGCAACAGAACATATTTTATAATCCACAACTGTCGCATCCTTCTAGACCTATTCTGTATGAGGGCTGCTATTTCATTATATTTGTATATGCTTCAGTAAAAAAAAAAAAAAAAAAAGACAGACCAGAAGGTCTTGATTTCATTTACCCAGAAATACACAAGCAAGTTTGCTGCCTCTATCTTTGCCTCAGACACCACAGCTCTTACATTTAATGGTACCAACATTCCCAAAGCAGAACCTACTACTCAAATCCTAGCATATACAGGAACTAAAGTGCCTATAATCCTGGAAAAAAAAGGCAGGTTAACTAGAGTAGGAGTTGGGACTCTCAGTCCATTTCTTCATCTCTCTTTTCCTTTGCTAGTGCTTTGAGACAGAAGCTTTATAGCCTTCAGTCCCCTTATAATGAGTTTTGCTGCTCTAAGTGTCACATCTGAGATATCTAGAACAATTATTTACTTAATTACCTGTTGACTCACTGGGTGAGGACTTGGAATTGGTCTGGGGGATAAATCCTCATCTTCTACACCAGAGTCGTGATCACTTGCTGACAACTTGCTGGGTGAGCAGCCTTGGGAAGAACTAAAACCAACATAAATCAAACTAAAGATGTTTGCGCGTCAGATTTGGCAGCAGTAACACGAATCCTCATGTTTTTCACTGTGCCATCTACAGTGCAATATCAGCATAATTTTTTCAAGAAGCATTTGCTATGCATCTCCTCCCTGGTTAGACAGTTCACACAGCAAACGGGTCTAAGACCAGTGAAAATATAAATGCTGCTTTTGGGCAAAAAGACAGTAACTCTCTCCCAACACTCTCAGTCATACACACCTTTTAAATGACATTCTAACAGCAAAGCAATAGTTTATATTAGAAGGATAGGGAGTGCTACAGTAAAGACTGTAACATTGCTTAAAGGAAAATAAAAGCCATCTCAATCACAGATAAACATTTGATAGATAATCAAGGTTCTTAAAAATCCCTAAGTTTCACTCTATCCAGGTTTTGCAGCTCTGAAAATTCATATGGAAAAAGGAATTTTCACCAACTTAAGAAGATTTCAATTAGAGATTTGTGTCAAAGGACAGATTCAGAGAAAGCTTAATACAGTCAACTAAGCTCCATCAGCAAGGAAGCCTTTTTAGAAATATCCACTGTATAAATTACAACCACCAGTATCAAGAGTAAAACTACAAGTAGTTTCTCTTGGAATATGGTCAGTTTGACTGTCTTACTCGAAGAACTCTAGGAATAAGCAAAAGCCCATACACAGATGTTAATGCAAGAAGATCACTGTATGCACAGCTAAACTGACACCTGGCACAACAGAGGTCAAAAAAACTTTAATCCAAGAAATATTTAACTGTTGCATATAAATGACATCTGAAAGATTTACCTTGTGATAGGAAGCTTCTTGCAAACTCTGCTGAAGAACTCAGTTTCTGCATTTTGGTTTTCTGCACTCAGCTCAAAGTGGACAGGGTTCTTGTCTGAAGGTTCAACATTCTGGAATGAAATTTTCTGTATTTGTGAAGCATGAAACTTTCAAGTTTTAATCACTGAGGTACTACTCCCAAAGAAATCATTTTAAGGATGATTTCTTTAGGATTTTACGGATCATTTTAAGGATATCTGATAATCAGATATCAGTTTATATCTGATTATTTGCTACTTGTCCTCTACTTTCAATTCTCAATTCTTTCACCACTACAAGGAGGCAGGCAACTTCCCTTCCTGTTTAACACTGCTCCCCGGGCTACTCTAAAGTAGTTAACCTAATTATAGCCACGAGCAGATGCTTCCTTGCTGTAACTGCTTAGAGACTCTTCCACAGGCCTTCACCACTATAGGAAACAGCAACTGCTCCTGTACTGCTTCACACACCACAGCTGTGCAAGTTCTGGAGACAACAGAAGCAAGCCTGTTACTAAAAGCCCTGTCATCTTCAGAAAGCCAAGCAGTACCTAGGCTAAAGGTGGAAGGCAGTCCTGAACAGGGAAATTTAGTTGGAAACAGAACAGCACAAGACACACATTGCACTAGCCTACTTCTTCACCAGAGCATAGGAGCACCTATCAAGCAATTAACAATTCAACTTCAGGTTCTGTACAAGTCTAGGAAAACACATAATGAACTGAGATTTCCTAGAATTTTCTCAAATCTCACTAGTTATCTCCCAGACATCACATGACCAAATTCTTTCAAATAGTTACTCTGCACAAAGATAAAATTGTTCCTGCTTTGTTACTGTAGCGTAGCAAGAGATCTGCAGATTAGTTACCACTGAATTCCCTCTTGCATTCAACTTGAAGCAACACACAAGTTCCCCAGCTTTGCTCTCCAGAAAGCACTGACATGAATCACCCATAGCAGTCATTAGATGTGTCCAGCATGCACAGAGCATACCAGACTAACGAATGCTATAGGACATCAGAATCTCTGCTCAAAGCCAAAAGGTCACTGCTAAGAAGGAGCACTAACCAAGTCCAACACAGCACACTACATTTTAAAAGACAGATTCTTAATGCTATTAGAAGAGGGAGCAGTGGCTGACTTTGGAGGTCATCTCAAATTGAGAGACAAACTCTGAATTCACAGTAATCACTGTAAAAAAGGTAGCTTTATAGAGCTATATAATTTTCAAACACTGCAGTTCCATTTGAGTCACATTATAGGGACTCCTCCTCTAAGTACTTACACTAAAAGTACTTTACCTGGATGCAATAGGAAACCTTTACTTACTTTGAAGAGGTGTACTGTTTCTTTGCAAGTTAAGATCTGAAACCCTAGTTCAGTCTGTCCGCTGCATGGAACGCACTCATAAAACTCTGGCTCCTTGTGTGTCAATGAATAAAGCACAATAAGAAAACTCCCAGATTCTGAAAAAACCCTAGAATAGAAAAAAAAACACATAAGAAAAAAAAATAAGAAACAAGGTGGCCTTTAGTTTCTCAATATACTGAGCAAACCATTACACAGTTTAGCAAACTGATGAATCACTGCATTTTGAGTGGTATCAAGTAGATGGACTTTTGACTGATGCCACATGCAAGAATCAAAGCAAAAATAGAGAAATTGGAATAATTCTTTTACTTTCTAGCTCAGACCTTTAGGATCACTTAGCACTTTAAATGAATTCTGAGAAGATTTCAATCATACCATAGAAGAAAACATATGTAAAAATGGTATTGTGATTTTTTGGTAATTCAATTGAAGATGCATTATAAAGACACTTAGTGTTTCAGTTATCCCTAAATATTCCAAAAAAGCTCATTAGCAAACAGAAATTATTTTTTAAAATAAAAACTGTATTGGAATTTTTTCTACACGTTAAAACAGTGAGTTACAACAGTTAACACTTAACACAAAAGACCAAGGATAATGAAAATAAGGTGTGTTTCCAGGAAAAGTTAGTACTATTTTCAGAATAATTTTTCTTTTTATAGCCCTTGTAATGCACTTGTTTGGGGGGGGGGGTGGGTGGGTATTGTTTTTTTGTTGGGGTTTTTTTCAGTAGTATATGTGATAAAGAAAGCAGTAGGAACAAGATGCTTGAAAAACACATTCACATACAACTTTAAAGTTATACTTACAACTTTAGCATTAAAAATGTATGATGCAAAGATTAAGCAGTTAGTCTGCAGAGGTTAATTCTGTTGGCATGGTTCATCAAATCTGCCTAATTCACTTCCAAGATGGAATCAGTGAAAGTTAATGAGAGTCAAGCATCTAACTTGACTATCTAATAATCTAATTGGGCTCTTATCTGTATCTCGGCATATTTAAATCATTAAGGGGAAAAAAAGTCTTCTCTGTAATTACAGACACATCTGTTCACCAAATGTGGTTTCATTTCATAATTTAAAAGCAAGTGTGGTCGAGCAGAAGAAATTCTTATGCATAAAGCATATTTTAAAGTTTCATTTACCTGAAGAGTAGTTTTAAACTACAAACACCTGAACTACCTCCCAGTTTCCAGATAAATAGAACTTAGTAAACGTTACAAGTGAAAAGATGCAGAGAATAAGAAATGATTATCTACTAACATCACAATGGGGAAAAAAAATAATAATCAGAACGCAAAGACTATAAAACTAGAATATTTAGCAGGAAGTCATAACAAGACAGTCTTAGCTGTAAATTAATATGCTTCAATACATTGGTTAGATATAACCAGGGAGAAAGCCTATGTCAAAGAAAACACTCATAAGAAAAATTTGAAACCAAAGCCCCACCACAGTTTAAACTGGCATTTCCTGCTTGCTCGTCCTTATTTGAACTAAAATGCAGTGACCTTAATGATATCAATGTTTACCCTCTTCTGTCTTTAAGACAGCTTTAAGCTTTAAGACAACTTTAGTCACAGAAAAATTGTGAGGCAGAAGTCAAAACCAGAAAGAACAATTAAAACAGATAGCTCGACCTCCTATATAAATCACAGAATTCCCTCAAATATCTTTGAATAGAGGCCACGTTACCAGGCATTTCTGTGGAATGCATTTTTAGGCAGCCAATAGCTTTTATGTTTCGTAGATAAAAGTGACTTGCCTCTCATGAATTGAAGAACTGAATAAGTATCGCAAGGAACAGGCCCAGACTTGAGGGCTACAGATATGAGTAACTCCACTCAGCCAACTAAAAGAAAGAAGAAATAACCAATTAGAGACAGTTCCATTATTAAGCTTCCACTATGAAATCCCTCAAATACATCCCAAATCAATATGTGTATTAATCTGTACAAACAGAGCCAAACACTTACACTCCAACTAACGGCAAAGTATAAGCTTTGGGATCAGACTCAAGGAGCAAAAGCAATTTTCTTGTCTGGTCCATAGTAAGGTAGCTGAAACAAAGCAGAAATTGGGGTTTTTTTAGTATTTTAAGTATTTAAATCAGTCCTTCAGAAAAAAAAAATCATGAGGACACAAATACAAGTTTAGAAAATACTGTAAGAAAAAAGTTCAGAAAAAAATAATAATCAAAACCACTCTTCCCCTACACTTACAGGAATTCCTCAGCTTTTTATCCTTTCCCTGGGTATCAAAGAATTTTATCAAGGACCATATTTACTTACTATTATGGTAGTCACAACAAATCCAGAATTGCAAGTTGTGTTAAATTTCAAGAGTAACTTTCAGAGAGGTATTCACAAGGTCCAAATAAAATGACATTCGATTGCTTCAAATTATTTCTCTGATGTACCCTTTGCTCATCCTACTAAATTAGCTATCAGTCAGAACAGTGATTTCCAAATAGCATCCTCTAAGCATGATTAACAGAAAAAAGATTTGATTCACATTCTTCTCATTTTCATTTAAGAGACAGCACTGATATTGTTTAAAAAGCTGGATGCTCATTATATTTATTATGTTAACTAGAGGTGTGTCCTCCTGCCCCAGTAGGAAGATCTTTCTACTAAAGCCAAAAATCAAGAACTCCTCCTGCTGAACCAGTTAATAATTTTGCCCCACCCCATTTCCCGTTTCTTGTTCATAACATTTTACATTTTTCCAAGTCCAAAAAGTTACGTTATTTTTGAACTCATTATTTTACCAAAAAGCAAAGCGTTGGTTGAGATCTCACCTTCCTAGCTGCTTTAGGAAATGCAACAAACTACCAGGCAACTTTGATAGCTTTAGCATCACCCTTTACTCACCCACATTTATAAGTTCCTTGGACCTGTGCAATATTCATAGGACTGTTCAAATTTCTTGCGAGGGCTGTGGGAATAATTGGGACAGACTTTACAGGGGTGTATTCCAAAGTATTTGCTGCGGTAATAGAAGCCCAGTGAAAATTAAAATGTAGATTATCCAGGTTTTCTGTGAAAACGATGTGAGCTCTAAGAGTGAGCAGTTTAGAAAGATCCAGTGATTCCTTACTGCACAAACTGTGCTGCAGACCCTAGAAGGAGGGAAAAGAGAAAAAAGTTAAATACACAAAACTGTCTTCATATGACTACCAGGATTCAAGTTGTATTACACTGGGAACTCAACTCTCTCATCCTAGCCACTAATGCAGTAGGCATCGTATAAAAAGCTGTTAAGCCAGGTCTCCAAAGCTCATGGCTGCACTGACCATAATGAATAATGTGAAATATATTTGAAATTAAGCTATGCATATCTTAGCATTGCTTTGTGATGTATTAATAAACCTGGGGTTACTTAAACTGTATGAAAGATAATAAAATAACAAGCAACTAGAAGGCTTGAGGTGATCTATCAAAAGTTTTCTTACTTGCATTCAAGAAATTTGTATTTGTATCTGGATGTATCATGATGATAAATTTTAGATGTGACGTAAGCATTACTTGTACTATAAAATAGACACAACAAGAACTACAGGCAAACGTTTGCAGGAATGGAAGATGTATTTACTAGATAACGTCTACAGCAGAGCACAGAAGTGACAGGCACACATTTCAGCTGTAACTGCTAACCCACGCAGACTTTACATGCTTTCTTGCAAGTCACTTGCCTAGCAACACTTTTTATCAACAATTGCATAAATACTGCAACTCATTCATGATACATTTGAAAGAAAAAGCTGTTTTTTCTTAAGTAAGTTTGTTGCAATCACTGTTGTCATTGGTGGTCAGAGCAGCTAAAAAAGCTTTGGTCAGACAGCAAGATTTTCATCCAAGATTAAAGACTCTGATCTTTAGACACCTGTGAAGGCCAACTGACTTTAGCAATTTCTGATATGCTTGTCAATGACACTCAAGAAGCTCATTTCAGATAACCAACTAAATAGTCCTGCTTCAGCCACAGCTGTGCTGTGTTTGAAATTGACAGCAGCTGGAAATCAAGCCCTGTACACAATACAGTGTCCTGGAAGACAGTTTGTTGTTTAAGAGACCCCAAATTTGCCCAGGGCTACCCACCTTGAAAGCCAAGCTGATATCTTCAGCACTGTGCACTATAATATTATCTGAAGAAGGTCCCCAGGCATTAATTGTACATGGAATCAAAAAGTCTCCAGGAAGAGATGCAGTTGGAATTTTGCCCGATCCACCAGCAACTTCTCGACCAGGATCAAAGCGGTCTATTGTTAGCGTTATGCCTTCCCCAGCTTTAAAATAAATAGATAAAGTTAGAGTCCAAAAGCAACCACTCGGGCTCCTTGACAATGGCTTACTCAACCAACCAATACTGTCTGTCTACCTGATGTTTAAAGTTACCTTCATCAACTGCAAGAGTCCCAAGCAAAAAACAGGAAAATAATTTCTTTTCATTCTGCTTAGCATGGCGATAGGCAAGTCGCAAGGTTTTCTCCATCATAGATAACTTTGGGTTTCTAAAAAGAGACAATAAGCAAGTGTAAGATCTAAATTATTTTTAAATGCTTTTTTAACAAAGTATTTATTATATTCCAAGAGCCTCCACATTTTTTGTCCGTTAAAAAGTATATACACAGAAACAGCCCAAAGCCCCAAACAACAAAAAGGTAAGAATTAACAACATTGTATAAAATGTCATTGGAATTTTTGCTCATGTTCTGTGCATCACCTCAGCTATTCATATTCAAGAACTCCCTATTTTAACTGGAGCAGCTCCCCAGAATGCTCTATATGAACGTTTCAACAAGAATATTTTGGCTTGAGTAGTCCAGCAAAACATCAGAGGGGAATTTTTTTTTTTTCCTGTGGAGAATAAATAGCAAGGAGAGAGAAGAGCTTTTTTCTATGGGGAATAAGTAACAACGAGAGACAAAAACTTTTTCATCTGAAGGGCAACACTGTAACAAGAACTAGAGATGAACTCAAGGGAATTATTTTAACAGAAGGCTATAAAAGTTAGAAATACTTATGCTAAAACACAGAACCTCTAAGAAGTCTGAATTTAAAGAGCAGCATAGGACAAATAGCTTAACTAATTTTGACATGGTGGTGTCTCGTTATTTACATTATTTACTCCAGCACAGTATTTAATGTGGATACTTAAAGCAGCAACAGACCGGGCTCAAAGACACAGGAACGTAAATATGGAGAAAGATTAAGTGATTATGAAATCAGTATTTAGTAAAAAAAGGTACTGAGTTTGTAACCTAGAGAAGTAACCACATCAACAGTATTTTAGCTTAAGATAGCTTATATAATACTGCCTCGGAAAGAGGTCGAAGTTGAAAGGGAAGCTACTGGTTTATGTGAATAATGTGATGATGGCTCATAACCTACCTGCTCAAGACTAAGTGAAGTGCTTTCATCAAAATAAAAGTAATTTGTTTTAAACTTTGTTAAAACTTGGAGGTTTTAATTTTAACTCAAAGAGCGTTACGTGGCAAGGACAAGTGGAAGCCCCTCCGACCTGTGTAAGTGTTGTCCACCCTTATAGGCCCACGTACACATATACTTGCTTTAATAAGTACAGTAAGATATTTCTTTTTATAGCATCTATATAACAATTACCCAGTTAAGTAATAAGGATCAATTTTTACCCTCCATTTGTTCTACAAGTCAGGTTTGAAACATCCTGCCCTAGAAATTCACAAGTGCTTCACATTTCCCTCCAGACTCATTCTAAACAAAAAACCATCAGAACTTTTGGTGTTTTAATCTAGAATCCTGGAGCTAGCAAAATGCTTAGTTTTACGTTTTACTTGAAGCATGCTACCTATATCCAGTTTGTAAAAAAAATATTTTTTTCTCTGTAAATATTTAGAAACAAGGAAAAACACATTAAAGAAAGCTACAAGTATACAGTTACTTTTACACCTTTCCCTATGGGAAGGAAACTGAAAGAAACTTAAGTTACTTTAGACTGAGGCACCTCCAACCCACTTGACTGCGATACACCACAGAAAGGGAAACTCTCAAATCTTTCCAATGAAAATCCCTATATATTTATAAAGAACACATAGGTCATTTCTTTTTCCTTTCCTTTTATCTTTAAGCCTTGTCACCCACTAGGCTCAAAAGACAGTGAGGCTTGGAATCATATAATTCTTAATTTATTTTAATCTTCAGCCACTTTTAAAAGGTTATTCATACCTGTAATAGGCAATATGTGAGCCAATAACATCACCCATAGGGACTGGGTCCCAAAGTGCACACTTTGACAGAGGGAAACTGAAAGGGACCATCCTTTCAGGAGCAAATCTGTGAAGAAATCACAGAGATAAGAAAGGAAAATGGATTAAGCTCAGTACTTTCAAACAGTATTTATAAGAAGGAACAAAGGAATAACACTGTAAGAAAAACAACAAATAATATACATAAACTGTTGGTACTTGTTGTTTTTTTCCAAGTCCAGGCCAACGAAGCAGAAAATTTGTCTTATGAAGTTGTCAAGGATATGAACTACAAAGTTAACACAAAACTTTCTTTTTCCACCTGACAGCTCCTCCGTGTAATCTTGGAAGATGTGTAGGCCAAAATAAAAGTTTGCGGAAAAAGCTCAAGAAAAACCTCCTCTGGATATACAGTAGGGAAGGAAAAAGTTACCAGTCTTGAGAAACTCCCATGGCACACAGAATTTGTGATTTAGCAAACTCAGTGTAAGAGCAACTTCCAAAAGCCCTGTTTTAGTCACTTTTTAAAGTCAGCACTCAATTTACTTAAGTTTCAAAGACAACTGAAATAAAGCCTTAGCTTAACTCAAATAATATAGTGCAAAATTTGCAATCAGCCTTCAGAGGTCTGAAGAAATTCATACATAATCACATAAGCTTAATTACAAAAGCTGGCTTACACTTTTTAAGAGTTGCCTAAACTACCTAAAATACAAAACATTTGACAGTCCGTATCACTTGACAAATATCTCAACTTTTTTTAACAAATAAACAAAAACTTTCTTTGTAAGCATTTGAAGCTCCAAACTTTGGCAAGGTGCTTTCTTCGCATTTCTTTAAGTTCCCAGGAAAGAACTTTCTCTGTTTTTAAGGCGGCCCTCTAAGCAACCCACCCGCCTCTCGTGATCCCAGCGACAGTTAATTGACTCCCAATTAAAAGCTAAACGCCCTAATTAAGTCCTAATTAAGGCTTGGGAAAGGGAAAACTCTTTTAAAGCCGCAGTTTTCACTAGCTTATGGCAAGCGGGGATCAAAAACACACCCCCGCAGGTCTTTACAACCGGAGACGCGCTGTTGCGGGGGG
>JAHREE010150690.1:0-14995 GCA_033628505.1 Tringa tobata
CCCAGCCCAGCCCGGCCCGGCCCGCACCGGCGGCTCCGCGCTTTCCTTCTGTCGCAACAGGACAGCCGCTACCGCGTGCGCACGCCCCGCCCCCTCGCAGCAGCGACCAATCGGGACGCGGAACGTCACCGGCGCCGGTCCCCCGCGCGGCCCTGGGAGCTGGAGTCTGCACTCACGCAGCTGCCGCACACCGCCGGCAGGAGAGCACTGCCCGTCCCGGCGTGCACCGCGCCTCTCGCGCCGGCTCCGCGCCCCGCCCCCGGCGCCCTCCGTGGTCAGGGGCCGGCGCGCGACGTGAGCGCGCGGGGGGTACCATAGAGGTGGTGGCGCTGCTAGACAGAGTGGCCACCGCGGCACCACAGAGAGGGGAGCGGAAGCGGAAGCGCGCCAGGGTGGCGATGCGGTGGCTGAGGTGGCAGCGGCGGGACCACGGCCGGGCGGGGGCTGCTGTCTGCCCCCGCACACCCGGTCCCGAGCTCCGGGCCGCCGCTGGCCCGCAGGTGAGAGAGGCCCTCGGCCGCTGACCTGCCGGGCTCGCCGCCGCCCCAGTGCCCCGTGTCGGCGATGTCCCGTGGTCGCCGGCCCCCCTCGCGCCCTCGCGGCCCCGTGAGCCCCCCTCGGGCCTAGTGGGCCTACAGCTGTCGTGTCCTCCCCCCCGGCGCCCCCTGCCCAGGACCGCACCGCAACGCGGCTGGAGGCCGACCCGCCTGCCCCGTCGCTGCTATGCGCCTGGCAGCGCTGCTGGCCGCGCTGCGGCCCGTCCTGCCGCTTGTCCTGGGCCTCTCCCTGGGCTGCAGCCTGAGCCTGCTGCGCGCCTCCTGGAGCCAGGGCGGGGGCGAGGAGCAGTGCCCGGGGGCGGCGGGGCCTCCCGGGGCCCGTGCCGGCGGAGCGCGGCTGGAGGCAGCGGATGGACGGCTGGGCCCGGGCCACGAGGACTTCAGGCCCAGGATTGTCCCGTACTACAGAGACCCCAACAAGCCTTACAAAAAAGTGCTCAGGTAAAACCTGCTCTTTTGGCCAAGCTCTCCTTCGAGGGTAGTCATATGTGTATGGTTCTGAATCTTCCAGTGAGTTAACAGGTTCAAGGTGGAATATTCTGTTTGAAATGCCTTATATAGAAACGGCACAATGCTCAAGGCAATGGCTAACATTCTTGCCTTAAAGGTGTGCAAGATAAGTGTCTTAAGAAGTTAATTAAAGATAAAAAAGGCAATAGAAACCCGGAGGAAGATTGAGAATATTTCTTTTATTACTTGTGTCTAATAGGACATGTTAAATTGTTTTTCAAAACTTTTTTAACCAGTCTATTCATCAGGAAAATTTTGAGCAATTAAGAATAATGTATGTAACGTGCAATTCGCTAGCTCTGTATTCTTTATTTTTTTTTCATACACTAGCACAGTATCCTAGCTCAAGTAAATGATGTGAGATTATAGTTTACTTGAAAGAAGCAAGTGTTTTTACAAAGCAGGACTTTACTAGTGAGTCTTCTCTTAAAGTTCTACTTTTAGGCTTAGCTGTTTCATTATCGGTAGAGCAGATAAAGGCGTCCCGAGTTACAATAATTCTCTGAATTTTCTCATGCAGCTCTTTCGTCATGTAGGTATGTCCTTCTCTTACAGAACTCGCTACATACAGACAGAATTGGGATTCCATGAGAGACTGTTTGTGGCTGTGCTGACCTCCAAGGCTACCCTGAATACATTGGCAGTGGCCGTGAACAAGACGGTAGCCCACCACTTCCCACGCCTGCTGTACTTCACAGGGTTGCGCAGTGCCAAGGTGCCTCATGGCATGGTGCTGGTGGCCCACGGGGACGAGCGGCCCATTTGGCTCATGTATGAGACCATGCACTATATCCATCAGCATTTTGGTTCCGACTATGACTGGTTCTACATCATGCAGGATGACACCTATGCCCAGGCCGAACAGGTCAAGGCTCTGGTGACACACCTAAGTATTAACCAAGATGTCTACCTTGGACGAGCGGAGGAGTTTATTGGGGGAGATGAGCAAGCCCGCTATTGTCACGGTGGCTTTGGCTACCTGATCTCCCGCAGCCTGCTCCTCAAGCTCCACCTGCACCTGGACAGCTGTCGCAATGAGATCCTCAGCGTGCGGCCAGATGAATGGCTGGGACGTTGCATCATCGATTTCCTTGGCATCACTTGTGTTTCCCAGCTCCAGGTACTACTTCCCTTCTCCGAGTTTTGTGTTGGCTAAGCCTGGCAGAACCCGTGATCTTACTAGTTCTGTGCTGGAAAGCAAAGGGGCTTTTTTGTGAGCCTGTGCTGTAAGTTACACAGAAGGAAAGGGCTGTGTGGTGTGGCAACCAGCACTGGGGAGGCCCAAAATCAAAGCTGATATGTCAGGGGAGAGAGAACACAAACAGTATTTAATTGTCAGCCTACTAGCAGGTGCTGTTCCAGAGGTTTTGGAGGTCAGATGAAGGGCACATTGGTGACGCAATGACCAAGATGCAAGTGGGAAAGTGGTGTCCCTCGGGGATCTGTACTGGGACCAGTTCTGTTCAATATCTTCATCAGTGACACAGACTTGGGATCGTGGGCACCTTCAGCAAGTTTGTGGGTGACACCAAGATGAGTGGTGCAGTGACATACCTTAGGGATAGGATGCCATCCAGAGGAACCTGGACAGGCTGGAGAAGTGGGTCTGTGTGAACGTCATGAGATCCAACAAGGCCAAGTGCAGGGTCCCCCGCCTGGGTCAGGGCAGCTCCTGGTCCCAGCACAGGCTGGGAATGGAGGGATGGAGAGCAGCCCTGAGGAGGACTTGGAGGTGCTGGGGATGGAAGAGTTGGTCATGAGCCGGCAACGTGTGCTGGCAGCCCAGAAAGCCCCCTGCATGCTGGGCTGCATCCCCAGCAGCATGACCAGCAGGGTGAGGGGGGGGGGGGATTCTGCCCCTCTGCTTCGCTCTGGGGAGACCCCCCTCCAGTGCTGCCTCCAGCTCTGGGGCCACCAACAGCAGAAGGACATGGAACTGTTGGAGCGGGGCCAGAGGAGGCCACGGAGATGCTGGGAGGGCTGGAGCCCCTCTGCTGGGAGGACAGGCTGAGAGAGTTGAGGGGGTTCAGCCTGGAGAAGAGAAGGCTCCAGGGAGACCTTATTGCAACCTTTCAGTACTTAAAGGGGGCTTATAGGAAAGATGGGGACAAACTTTTTAGCAGGTCCTATTGCGGTAGCACAAGGGGTGGTGGTTTTAAACTAAAAGAGGGAAAATTTAACCTATATATAAGGAAGAAATGTTTTGGAGTAAGGGTGGTGAAACACTGGTACAGGTTGCCTGGAGGAGGTAATAGCTGCCTCATCCCTGGAAACATTCAAGGCCAGGTCAGATGGGGCTGTGAGCAACCTCATCTAGTTGAAGATGTCGCTTCTCATTGCAGGGGAGGGTGGACTAGATGGCCTTTAAAGGTTCCTTCCAACCTAAGCTGTCCTATGTTTCTGTGTAGTTTGAGGGTTAGGGTGGGTGGGGACAGCTCTTCTGTTTTCATCTCTGGGTATTGCAGTCAGCATGGAAGGGGGGGGCAAATGCATATCTGGGTGAGGGAAGGCTTCTCTGTAAACTCGAGTTCCATGTTAGATTTTCTGCCTTTTGTCCACTTCAGGGTCAGCATTATCATACCTATGAACTGGCCAAAAATACTGAGCCAGAGAAGGAGGAAGAGGAGGAGTTCCAAGCAGCTCTTGCTGTGCACCCTGTTTCCGACATGACCCTGATGTACCGGCTGCACAAGCACTTCAGCAGGATCCAGCTGGATAGAACCTACCAGGAGATCCAGGACCTGCAGGTGTGTGGTGAGGGATATCTTTGAAAACTCCTTGACCAATCAGGTTTCCTTTTCTTTTAAGACAGTGAAGGAGGATTATTGCTTCTGTAGGTGACCATCAGCTAGACACAGGGTATAGTCCTGCATCTCAGAAATTGCACTTCTGACACCGTGTTATCCAAAACCACTGGTGTGACACTACCAAGATACAGCTCTAGGTGGTGAGGCAGGGCTGGGTGGGAGACAGACTGTGCCTCTTCGAGGAAGTGGTCGGGATCAGTATCCGTTCTCTCTTTGCACAGATGCAGATCAGGAACCTGACATCATTGACCCCTGCAGGTGAGGGAGGCTTGACATGGCCTGTGGGCATTAATGCCCCATTTCTTCCAAAGTCACGTTTTGAAGTAATCAGCTGGGACTACTTCACTGAGCAGCACCTCTTCTCCTGTCCTGATGGCTCCCCCAAGTGCGAGCTCTCTGGAGCTAGCAAAGCAGATGTCAATGAAATCATTGAGTCAGCACTTGAGCAACTGAACAGTCGCTACCAGCCTCTGCTCCGCTTCAGCAAGCGGCAGTTGCTGAACGGCTACCGACGGTTTGACCCCACGCGGGGCATGGAATATACACTAGACCTGCTGCTGGAGGCAGTCACCCAAAAGGGCCACAGCCATGTTCTGGCCAAACGAGTGAGCCTGGTGCGGCCCTTAAGCAAGGTGGAAATTATTCCTATGCCGTATGTGACAGAGGCCACACGAGTGCAGCTGGTGCTTCCCCTGACGGTCCAGGACCTGGATTTTGTGGCAAACTTCCTGGATATGTTTGCTATGAACACACTGGACACACATGATAACGCCTTGCTGACTTTGCTTTTCATCTACCACCCCTATGATGCCCAGCGAGTCAGTCAGGTGGATGTTTTTGCTGGAGTCAAAGCCATGGTAGGAGAGCTGGAGAAACGCTATGCAGAAGTTAAAATTCCCTGGATTAGTGTTAAAACTGAGGTGCCATCGCAAGTAAAACTCATGGATATAGTTTCAAAGAAGCACCCTGTGGATACACTATTCTTCTTGGCCAGTGTCTGGACAGAAATCAACATGGAGTTCCTGAACCGCTGCCGCATGAATACTATCAGCAATTGGCAGGTCTTTTTCCCGGTGCATTTCCAAGAGTTCAATCCTGCGTTGGTGTACCGTGGTGAGCAGACAGCTTCCTCCAGCACTGACTTCCTGAGGGACGGGCACTTTGACAGACATTCCTTCGCTGAGGCCTGCTTTTATAACTCTGACTATATGACAGCACGTACCAAGCTTGCAGCTGATATCCTAGATCGAGATGAGGTGCTGGAGAGCATGGAGGTGTTTGATGTCTTCCTCCACTATTCCAGTCTGCACCTATTTAGGGCTGTGGAGCCAGGGTTAGTGCAGAAATATGCACTTAGGAGCTGCAATCCCCGGCTTAGTGAGGAGTTATACCATCGCTGTGTGCTTAGCAACTTGGAAGGACTCGCGTCCCGCTCTCATTTAGCCATGGCGCTCTTTGAGCAGGAACAGGCCAACAGCACTTGAGAGACTGGAAACATCAAGAGTTTCTCAGCACCTTAACACTTGGCACTTTCCATCCCCTTCCCAGCCTTGCCATGGGTGAAGGGCATCTGAGGTCAAGGGAGGAGGAAGGCTTTCCTAGCCCTGCTCTGAGGCACAGGCATGGGCTATGGAGGGGGGCTGTTTCTGTGGGGGTTTTGTGGGGGTTTTTTTGTTTGTTTTTTAAATAAAAGTTTCTTTCCAGGCAGACTTGTGTGGTTGCTTGTAAACTTTATAGGCTCTGGCACGCGGGATGTAGAACAAGCAGCAGAGTTGACCTTACTTTAAGCCACACAATTCTGCCGAGCAATGCAGAGGGTGAATGTGAGCTGGGTACTGGAACAGAATTACCTAGTTTGTGCTACTCTTGGTGCTGCTGTTGCAGCCTCCTGTGTGTTTGTGTCTTTGTGCGTTTATTGTTCAAGGAGACATAAATGCAGCTTTTTTAGTTTGCTGCTGGACAAAGCTATTCACTACACTGTCACTTTGCTGTGTTTGGCTCCCCCACAACTGCAGAACATTTGTTTTGTTGCATAATCTGGTAATGCAAAGGAATGCAAAATTCCTTTTGACATCCACCAAGCTTGCTTCATAGAATCATAGAATGGTTTGAGTTGGAAAGGACCTTAAAGATCATCTTGTTCCACCCCCTGCCCTGGGCAGGGATACTTCCCACCAGACCAGGTTGCTCAAAGTCCCATCCAACCTGGCCTTGAACACTTTATGGAATGGAGCATCCACAACTTCTCTGGTCTCACCACCTTCAGAGTAAATAATTTCTTCCTAATAACTAATCTAATTCTCTCCTCTTTAGAGTAAAACTGCTACATCTCATCCTATGGCTTCTCTCCCTGATCAAGAGTCCCTCCCCATCTCTCCTGGAGCCCCTTTAGGGACTGGAAGGGGGTCTTAAGGTCTCCCTGGAGCCTTCTCTTCTCCAGGCTGAACCCTCACCAACTCTCTCAGCCTGTACTCTGTATGCTAGATGAAATCCCGTGGGCTAGGGCTCTGGAAGGTAAGGGGGGTCAAGAGAGCCGGGCAATATTCAAACATTGCTTTCTCCCAGCTCAGGATCAGTGCATTCCCAAGAGCAAGAAATTGAGCAAGGGAAGCAGAAGACCTGGGTGGTTGAGCAGGGACCTTCTGAAAAAACTAAAGTGGAAGAAGTAAGTTTACACCGAGTGGAAGAAGGGACTGACCACTTGGGAGGATTACAGGGATGCTGTTAGACTATGTAGGGAAGAAACAAGGAAAGCCAAGGCCTCCTTGGAATTAAAATTGGCAAGAGATGTGAAAGTCAACAAGAAGGGGTTTTTCAATTATATTGGAGGCAAAAGGAAAACAAGAAAATGTGGGCCCGCTGTTGGATGAGTTGGGCGCCATGGTAACAGGGGATTCAGGGAAGGCTGAGTTGCTGAATGCCTTCTTTGCCTCAGTCTTTACTGCTCAGGCCAGCCCCCAGGAGCCATGGACTTTGGAGGAATCAGAGGAAGTCTGGACAAAGGAAGATCCTCCCTTGGTGGAGGAGCACAAAGTTAGAGATCAGTTAAGAAGGCTGGATATCCATAAGTCCATGGGTCCGGATGGGATACACCCAAGAATGCTGAGGGAGTTGGCAGAAGTCATTGCAGGACCACTCTCCATCATCTTTGAGAGGTCATGGAGAACAGGTGAGGTGCCTGAGGACTGGAGAAAAGCCAGTGTCATCCCAGTCTTCAAAAAGGGCAAGAAGGAGGACCCGGGAAATTACAGAGTGGTCAGCCTCACCTCCATCCCTGGAAAGGTCATGGAACGGCTCATCCTGGGTGCCATTTCAGAGCATATGGAGGAAAAGAAAGCTATCAGAAGTAGTCAACATGGATTTACCAAAGGGAAGTCATGTCAGACTAACCTGATAACTTTCTATGATGGCATGACTGGTTGGATAGATGAGAAGAGGGTGGTGGATGTTGTCTACCTGGACTTCAGCAAGGCTTTCGACATCATCTCCCACAGCATCCTCATAGCTAAGCTTAGGAAGTATGGGTTAGATGAATGGACAGTTAAGTGGATTGAAAACTGGCTACAAGACAGAGCTCAGAGGGTTGTGATTAGGGGCACAGAATCCAGCTGGAAGTCTGTAACAAGTGGTGTTCCCCAAGGGTCAGTACTAGGTACAGTCCTCTTCAATGTATTCATCAATGACCTGGACGAAGGGATGGAATGTACCCTCAGCAAGTTTGCTGATGACACAAAACTAGGAGGAGTGGCTGACACTCCAGAAGGCTGTGCCGCCATCCAGCGAGACCTGGACAGGCTGGAGAGTTGAGCAGAGAGGAACCTGATGAACTTCAACAAAGGCAAGCGTAGGGTGCTGCACCTGTGGAGGAATAACCCCCAGTACAGGTTGGGGGCTGACCTGCTGGAGAGCAACTCTGAGGAGAAAGACCTGGGAGTCCTGGTGTTCAACAGGATGACCAGGAGCCCGCAATGTGCCCTTGTGGCCAAGAAGGCAAATGGCATCCTGGGGTGCATCAGGAAGAGCGTGGTCAGCAGGTGGAGAGAGGTCATCCTGCCTCTCTACTCTGTCCTGGTGAGGCCCCATCTGAAGCGCTGTGTCCAGTTCTGGGCTCCCCAGTTCAAGAAGGACAGGGAACTGCTGGAGAGGGTACAGCAAAGGGCCACAAAGATGATTAAGGGCCTGGAACATCTCTCTTATGAGGAGAGGCTGAGGGGCTTGGATCTTTTTAGTTTTGAGAAGAGAAGACTTAGGGGGCATCTAATCAATGCTTACAAATACTTAAAGGGAGGGTGTCAGGAGGATGGGGCTGGTCTTTTTTCAGTGGTGCCCAGTGACAGGACAAGAGGACAATGGGCACAAACTTGAGTATAAGAAGTTCCACCTAAACGTGAGGAGGAACTTCTTTACTGTGAGGGTGGCAGAGCACTGGAACAGGCTGCCCAGAGAGGTGGTGGAGTCTCCTTCTTTGGAGACATTCAAAACCTGCCTGGACAAGTTCCTGTGCAACCTGCTCTGGGTGGACCCGCTTTGGCGGGGGGGTTGGACTAGATGATCTCCAGAGGTCCCTTCCAACCCCATATGATTCTATGATTCTACTCACAGCAGAGGGGCTCCAGCCCTCCCAGCATCTCTGGCCTCCTCTGGACCCGTTCCAACAGGTCATGTCCTTCTGATGCTGGGGGCTCCAGAGCTGGAGGTAGTACTCCAGATACGTCTCACCAGAGCTGAGGGGATGGATCCCTGCTTCTGACCTGCTGGCAACTCTCCTAAAGCAGCTGAAGATGCTGTTGGCTGCCTTTGCTCTAAGGGAACACTGCTGGCTAATGTTTTACTTGTTATCCATCAGGAACCTATCGATCTTTTTACTGCAAAGCCCCCAGCCTTCCAGCTACTTCTTTCGAGCCGATACCCCAGAAATCAAAGGCCAGAGCCCTGATGTGAACTTGTGAATTTGAATGTGATGAGCCAGTGAGTGTGATTCACCCCATTCATGGCTGCATAAGCAGTTTTAGGAAAAAGCTTTTATTTGCTACACTCATGAGGAGTATGAGCTGAAGGTCTGGTGTCAGCATCAAGAGAGATGCTGGAAGATTAGAAAAGCTTCAGAAGTATTCAAGATCTGGAACATTGCTTCAAATTGTATAGAAATCTCAGATTTGTTTACTTAAAAGTAAGAGGTGTCATGATTATATTTACATGGGAAGAAAGATCTCTGCTGCGTGTCTTACTGGAATGCATGTTTGTTGCTAAGCGAACCTTCAAGCAGTGAGAACAAGAGAAGGTCACTGGGAAACTTACTTGTTACGAGCAGCTGTTTTGCATGAGGAGATGCTGATCCATGATGGTCCCAGTAGGGAAGGCAATCCGATGGTAAGGTATCATTTAAAATATGATGTATTATAGCTAACGCCATGAAGAGAGAATAGGATAGATAATTTTACGTCCTTCAGGTGAGGGGAACCCAAGGGATGCAGCAGTGAATGGGCCTCTGATCCACACACAGTGTGCCGTGTAGACCCCACCTGCAGAGCAGATTCTCCCACTTGGCCATTAGAGCTATTGTAGGATTACAAGAAAACAACTTTATTTATCAGACAGAAAGGATATTTGCATGAGAATTTCTTTCCTCGTGTTTAGACAGAGGCAAGGCTGCATGGGTGGGAAATGGCTGGTGTGGACCAAGAGCTGCTTGTGGGCTCCTGCGTTGCCATCATCTGGCTGGAGGTGTCCTGCAGGCAGGGGCTTTGTGCAGGACAGTCAGGGCTGAGCGTGGCTCCTTGCGAGCAGTGCAGTGCGGGCCGGGGCCGGCGCACACTCAGGTTAGCTGTCTTGTGGGGCATCGACTCCTCCACGTGCTGTGATGGTCTCCCCATGAGCACAGAGTGAGAGGCCCTGCTGCTGCGAGCTCCACTCACGGTGTGTTTGTCTTCTTGGAAGACAAAAGAGATTCTCACGCGTGAAATACAACCTCACGACACCAGAGAAGATGCACAGCTTGTAAATGCAAGTTTCAGTATGGTGTAATATCCAAGGAGAATTCCCTGCATCATTATTCTAGATCACATTTTTGGAAAGACTGGGAATCAGCACTGGATGCTGTGGAAGATGACGTAAGCAAAGCCAGTCTGATACGACACATGGCGGTAAAACAGGTGTTGTGCAACCAAATGGAAAGAATAAACATTGAAAAAGATGCAGTAAGCTAATTGTTGGGAAATCCCTGTGGTAATGAAACTGAAAGCTGAAGGGGACATAGCAGTTGGGGATATCTGTGATGTAAAACAAGCTGCTACAGAGAAGGTTTTAAAATGACATAGCGCAAGCTAGAATTATTAGCGAGTCTTCATTAGAGAAGAGAGAGAATCATGGGAAACAGGATACTGGGATTTGATGGATTGTCATTTAAACAAAAGAAAGACGTATACCAAAAAATTGGAACAGATCATTGTTTGGTAAGTCACTGCCCGTGTCGGCGCATATAAGACAATGATGCAATTCTACACAGAACTTTAAACTCCTAAGAGCATCTAGTATCTTGGGAGAAAACTGAGGAAAGCTGGAAGCTGATTTTTTTTTTTTAACCAAGCTCTGTGGGAAAGGAAAGGCAAGCACTACTGCCAGCAAACTACTGAATACTGAATACTGAATACTGAAAACTTGAATATTCTGTTTTACTGATCAAAACTCTGCATTCCAGGGTGAGATTAGGGTATATGAAAGGAACAGCTTGCATCTTAGAGGCCGACAGGTTAACTCTTACAGTTATGGTCTAGCTGGAATAGCCTGGGAAATTCTAGTAAACTAAAAATGCAATAAGGCAAATGCTGTGAAGAGGAAAGAAAAAAATAAATGTTGAACAAATTGATCCAGTGTTATTCCAAACAATAAAAATGTTAATTGTTCTTTGCAGATACCTAACATTAGACTATAAGGAATTGAAATTTGAGGAGCTGGCATTGCTGTATAACTAATACTAGCCAAGGTTGTTGTACAGGAAGTGAGACCTGGCAAACAGCTTGACTGAAGCCTTTGAAGTTACATGTGGAGTTAAAGATGATCAGACAGCCACTATAGACCTGAAAGTCCATTTGCTTTAATGCAATGTCTTAACTATTAAACAGAAAGTTATACAGCAGCAAACAAATCATGCGAATTAGGAACTGGTTGACATACCAAATAAGAGCCAATTTTGGATTTGGGTACTTCTACTTAGGTCCTGGGGTGACAGTTCTCCAGCCAGTGTTGTTTGACTCTTAATTGATGATTTGGAAGCAAATGTAAGATCTCTACTGATAAAACTTGCAATTGATGTAAAAAATGAGCACTGCAAAAAAACAGTCATAAAGAGAGGATAAGAACAGACAAGAGTGTGATGCAGAGCAAGGCTATCCAAACAGGTTTTATCTGCAAGCAGCCAAGTGCAAACTTACGTGCTTGGAGAAAACAAAGGCAAGTCACTCCTCCAAGGAGGATGTATCAAAAAAACCCTCAAAAGCTCAGTCAGGAAAGAAATCGACTGTATTAATGCACAAGCAGTTTAATTTGACTAGGACCCACTATTTTAGACAATAAAATACAGAACTATCCCAGTCCTGTAAAGTTTATAGTTTAAAATTAAGACATGTTATAACAGATCTATACAGGTAGACAATCCAGGGGAAACTGATGCTGTTGATGTGAGAGAGAGCAATAAGGCTCCTGGTGGCATAGTCCTTTTTTTTTAAGGCTCAAAGGGAACAGAGAGGAAAAAAAAAAGAATGTACAAGAGATTAACAAAATTTATCTGAAGATTGGAAAAATATTTTACAATGAGAGATGCAGAACTCCTGTAGCAATAAGACAAGTGGCAATGGCTTTAAACTGGTTCTAATGATTTTAAACTAGAAGAGGGTAGATTCAGATTACATACCAGGAAGAAATATTTTACTCTGAGGATGGTGAGACCCTGGCCCAGGTTGCCCAGAGAGGTGGTGGATGCCCCATCCCTGGAAGCATTGCAGGCCAGGTTGGATGGGGCTCTGAGCAACCTGGTCCGGTTGAAGATGTCCCTGATCACAGCAGGGTGGTTGGACTAGACGGCCTTTAAAGATCCCTTCCAGCCCAAACCATCCTGTGATTCTATGAACTCTAATTACTTAGAAGGTTGTGAGGTGATCTGATGAGAGTGTATTTTTTGCTGATTAAAAATGCTGGAAACTTAATCGATTTTTAATTGACTCTGGGTAAGGCACAACAACAGCAACACCAAACCCAGCAGCTTTAAACTGCAACAGACGATTCCAACTGAAAATAGGCATCTGCTTTTAGTGATGAAAGTAATTAGCTAGTGACATGAGTGGCAGCTTTTCAGTATGTTACAATTTACTTGGTTTGTGTAACGGAGATCATTTGAGCTCATGTGAAATTTCTTGTCATGTGTAAGTGGGCAGAATTAATGGTCCTTCATGGCCTTAAATTTCATGTCTGTGAATATATAGTGGATGAAAGTTGCAAAAGAGAAATCCATCAAAGGCTATTAAACACAAAGCCAACACCTCTGTCATAGCAGGTCTCTGAGTCACAAATCACTCTAAGCTAGGAGAGCATTCAAGGAGGTGTCACTCTGTGTCTGCCCTATTTTTATGATCTTTTCTAGGCATTCAGTGTTGGTCATTGTCAGGAACAGGGTAAATCAGTCAGGTCTACTTATGATTTGACTCTGTACCACCATTTTTGTGTCATTATCTGCAAAAAAAAGGACTAGGTATTTTTCAAGGACACACTTTATTTCAGCCAGAAATGATAAAGCGCATGAGGATCATGATACAGAATGCATGGTCTACAACAGGGTCATGGAGTGGCCACTAATTACTATGATTGTCATCTTTGACCTCGCAAACCTGAGAAAATGCATTCCCTCATTTGATGTCTGTTGTGCCTCTGGCTGTGCCTACCCTGTTATTCTCCAGGTGCGTGTACTTCACTTTATTTGGGCTCTATGTCCTTGGATAGTTTTCTGCCTTGACTTAAGTTGTGGTATGGGTGACTTGCTCTGCTGGATGTCCTGGACAGGCTTACTCACTCTGTTGGAACAGTCTTTGCTGATCCCAGAGAAAAATGTACAGTATACGTTACAAACACAGGAAACTTTTGTCCCAGATGCATTTTTAACTTCAATAGGTGAAAACAGACTCACCTTCTTCTCACTTAGGAAGGAGCTGCTGCTCTATCTCTAACTAAAAAATATACTTTAAAAAAAAAATAATACAGATGTTGTGAACTCAGATATTGTGTCTGGTCATGGTGTCCATCAATTTTCCCTGAGACTGGAATACGAATGGTGTGACTCTCCCATGGGAGGGGGTATGCAGTCTGTCTCACGTGGGCAACCCATGTGGGGTGGTGTCCCCTCTCCCCCCTCAGCCCTCAGTGGTGTCTGTGCAGTCCCCGGGACGCTGCGCTGACCTGTGTCACAGCTGAAAACGCTGCATTTCCTCACTCCAAAGTGGTCCATGACCAACTGCCAGCGCTCTGGAGAGCGCGAGCCGATCACTTCAGATGGTCTGGGCTGTTCCTCAGAGAAGCTTTGGAGCTGCTGTTGGTCAGGTCAGATGACTGGATACAGAGAATGATATAATCTCATCAAAAGGTGCACATTTCCCCAGCAAGAGCAAGATATTCTTCCTCAGCAGACTTCTTCATTTGTAACCCCACCACAAAGACTTCTTTTCTGAGGAACTTGCTCTCTTCTGTTTGGCCTTAAGCACTACCTTGTCACACATCCATCACGAAATACACTTTACAGTGCTGCCGAGGGTGTGCAGGCTGTCAGCTTCATCTCCTGCCGGGAGTCCAGGCCTGGGCCGCTGCAAGGTGCTGTCTTGAAACGCTCTCTGGGGGTGTCCCCCTCATGAGTCATGTTCCTCAGCCAGGACAGTCTCCCTCCTCCGTTCCTCCTTCAGACTCTTTCCTGGATGTACCCAGCACTTACATTATTTTCTCCACACGCACGCTAGGCCATTTCTTCCAGGATGCTCAAAGGTAGCAGTTTCCAGATTACAGGTAACACAAAAACTCATTTTCCATTTAGAATAGTGTTTTTCTAGTGCAAATAGCTGTAGCAAAAAGCTGGAAAATGTGACACACATGAAAAATAGACTGGAAAAGCTGAAGGCACATAAATCCATTGCTCCATTCCAAAATACTCAGTGAGACATAAATCCACCCCATAATCTTCACAAGATTTTATTTCAGCTTTCAGATTTACACCCTTTTGAGCTCTTGGAGTTGGCAGAATTGCTTGGCTTCTGCTCATCCTTTTAAACTAAGTAGTTTTCTTTCAGCCTTTTCTCACAGATCCTTGGAGCATTCCTCAAAATTATTCCCTTTCAGTGCTCATCCTATACAAACTCCCCTCATCATCCCTTTTGGTTTGATGCTGCTTCAACTTCAGTCAAGCTCTCCTCAGTGCTTCCTTAAATCAATCTTTGAAAGTGTGCACCTTCCAGTGGTTAGTCCCAAAATATTTTTCCTTATCTTTCCCTGTTAAAATTGGCACAGTACAACAGAATTGAGGTCACCAAACCCGGCATCCTCATCCTCCAGGAGTCACTGAGCTTCTTAAGAGAGGGTGTGCAGACAAGCACGCACATACAGGGCAACAGCTTTTGGTACAGGCCAGTTTTGAATCTGAAATACCACACACGCTGCAAAGCTTCCCCCCGGGCCCGCTCCCCACACACGTTATCGCTGTTCATGTCACCACCCAAAGCCCTGTCCCCGGACAGCGCCGGACACCGCGGCACCGGCCGGCGACGCTCCGCGAACCCGCCCTCGGGCTCTGTCGCGGCCGGGCGGCCCCGGGGGCGGCTGCGCCTTCCCACCGACACCGGCCCCGCCGCCAGGTGGGTCCGTGGGGCGGAGCAGGCCGCCACCGGCATCGCCGCCAGATGGGCCCGGGCCGCCGCTTGGGCGAGGGCTCTGTGGCGGGGCCCGACCCGCCTGACGGCAGGGGCCGGTCCTGCCGCTGCCGGGCCGGCTGGCGGAGGCGCTGTGGCGGCGGGTTAGGGGCGCTGCGATAGTAACTGGGGCTGTGGCGGCGGGTGAGGGGCGCGGTGGCGGCAGGGGGCGGTGGCGAGTGAG
>JAHREE010150690.1:29930-42009 GCA_033628505.1 Tringa tobata
CCTCTCCCCTCTCCCCTCTCCCCTCGCTAAACCGCCTCCACTCTCTCAGCCTGTCCTCACATCAGAGGGGCTCCAGCCCTCCCAGCATCTCCGGGGCCTTCTCTGTCCCCACTCCAACAGGTCCATGTGTCTCCTGTGCTGAGGGCTCCAGAGCTGGAGGAGTAGCTGGGCTACCTTCCCTGGGACAGGCCCATCAGGCAGATGGGGCATGTGATATGGAGGATTCCTGTCCTCTCTCCACTTGGCTGAACTTACAGCATCACCTGGCAGTGACTTCAGGGATAGGGGGCAATGGCGACAAGTTTCTGCTTGGTGCAGCAGGCGCCTCTCCTCCACTGCCGTGACTGCCCACATTCCGTGGGGAACATTCCGTGTTCCCTTACATCCCAGGTAGGAGGCTCTGCAGGTGGAACAAGCAATGAGGATGATGATGGTTCACATAGGTTGGAGGTGTCGCTGAAGTTAGGTCAGTCTATTCCCTGCATCAAAATTGCTTCTATAAGAGAAGAAGACAGGCCATTGCCACCACTCCTCCCTAGCAGCCTGAGGAGCGTTTCCCCGGGCTGGTGGCTGCAGTGCGGACCCCTGGCCATCCCGCCCTGCGGAGTTCCACTCGCCGCTGCCCGGCCCCGCTGCCGCCGAGGGGCGGTAGGGAACCACTGGCTGCGCTCCCTCGGCAGCAGCGCTCGGGAACAGCCAGGAATCTGCTGCCTCCTCCGTGCGCTGCCGCCCCAGGCCTCGGGGACGCAGAGCCCCTTCGTTCTACAAAGGTGTTTTCTGTTTAGAAATAGTGGAAGTGGGAGAGGACAGAGGAGGGAGGGACGCTGGCTTTGCCAACCAGCTTTTCTCTCAGTACAGATCAATACCATGGGAAACCCATGGAGAGGAAGGAATTGGTTTTACTGCAAGTTAGGTCAGTGAATCGGAAGAGCTACAGGACAATAGTAGAAAAAACTTGCAGGCATGGAGAGGTGTTTAGGTTGACAGTGTCATTTTAAATGTTGATATCAAACCCAGATATTAGGAATATTCTGACATATCAAAATGCTTAAAACAGGTTCTGAAAGATAGCAACAGAGAGAATGATTGACATTGTTGGGGGAGTGGGTGATTATGCCTGTGTAAAGCTCCTTATGATCTTAAAGATGCTGAAATGCTTTGGGCACGATGTTCACCAGTCTCAAAAAGCAGTGGCTGTCTCCTCGGCAACAAGAAAGGCATATGTCTGTTCCCATGGAAATGACTGTGAAGGCTTCCCAGGGAAGATTCTGTTCAGAGCCCAACAACGCAGGCGCCGAGCCCTTTGTTGCTGGTACCTGGAGCAGAGGCTGTCGGCGTGTTCAGGTGCTCTGATCCTGCAGCTGACAAGGAGCGAGTGCCAAGAGTGTGGTGCTGTTCCCAGCTCCTTGTATAAAACAGATTAATTGTGCACTATTGTTACCATCTTAGGAGTCCTTTCCTCAGTCACCAATTGCCAGCATTGAAGGCTTCTTTGCAGCTCTTCATCAGGAAAGCAGTATTCTTTCTAACCAGAGAGGCATCAGAGAGTTTCTGATACTAGTTCTTTGAAAGGAGTGGACAGACATATCTGAAAAATGGGAAGCACTGACAGGTCTACTTCCACTAGGTCCACCAAATAAGAAACTGCTAATAGAGTAAACAAATTATATATAATAGGAACCACTTCTTTTAAACCGATTGTGATGCTTTTCTAAGGGAGCAAGCTTATATTTAGCAAGGACCAGAAGTAGGATCCAAGCCTGGTTTGATCTTTTTGATTTTTTTTTTAAAAATAGGAGGTGTGGGATGTAGAAGCGCTAGCGGAACAGTAATCATTTCAAAGTAATGGACTGAGAAAAATATTTTAGAACCAGCATTTTATACGCATTTTTATGTATTATGTATAGGAATTACTAAACAGTGTGTTTTTAAAGGTTTTTGGTGTTTTTTTTTTTTTCATCATCAGCCTCCTTGTCATTCCAGTAGCTTCTTCCTAGTCCTGCAGTAAGGGGTAATAAACAGAAGTGCATTATTTACCTTCGTTATCATAGTGTTTCGCCCTCTAATACCTACCTTCTAAGGTAAAAAATCCTAGCATTTTCAATCACTGCTCCTGAACTGGCCTCTCTAACCCTCGATTCTCCTCCCCATCTCTGCACCCTATAATTTTGCTGTGCTTGCAGAGAAAGAGCAGCTTGGTCTGCATATATGTTTCCAGATAAGGGTGTTCCGGGTGTTCTGTCATTGCCTTTCTGCTTTAAGTCTCCATTCCATGGTTCCTTGTGTGAATCTACTGCGTGTTGATTGGGCAGGTATTTCAGTTACTTGTAATGCTTAAGTCTTTCCTGAGTAGAATCATAAAATCATAGAATGGTTGGGGTTGAAAGGGGCTTCTGGAGATCAGGTCGTCCAACTTGCCTCCTGGAAGCTGGGTCAGCTGTAGCAACTTGCTGAGTACCAAGGTCAGTGAAGTTCTGAGTATCTTCAGGGACTGTGTTAAGTTGCTCTCTAGGCAACCTGTTCACAGTAAAAAAAACCCCTTTCGTGTGTGTAAATGAAATTTCCTGTATTTCATTTAATCCTAATTGCCTCTGGTCCTATCACTGGGTACTACTGAGAATGGTCTAGCTCTATCTTATCTACACCCTGCCATCAGGTATTTGCACACATGGATGAGAGACCCCCTGAGCCTTCTCCCTGCTAAAAAAATCCCAGCTCTCTCAGCCTTGTGTCATTATGACAGATGCTTCAGTCCCTTAACCATCGCTCTAGTACATGCATCTATTTCTTGTACTGGGGATCCCAGAACTGGACCTAGCTCTCCAGATGTGGTCTCCAGTGGTGAGAAGTATCACCTCCCTTGACTTGCTGGTAATGTTCTTCCTAATGCAGCTTCGTATTCGTGAACTTCTTTGTCTCGTGGTCCCCCCAAGGCTGTCACGACCTTCACATTCCTGACCAATTCTTCCTTGTTTATAAGAATTAGGTCCAGCAGAGCACCTCTCCTTGTCTGCTCCTCAGTCGCCTGTGTTAGGAGTGAATCTTCAGTGTGCCCTGTGAACATGAGGGGTTTTCCTGCTGTCTGAGATCTCATCTACTTCTCCCTAAGCCGGTGGTCTGTAGCAGACACCCACCAGGCTTGTCTGCTGGTTCTGACCCATAAGCTCTCGGTGATTCTCTGTTTATCCCAAGGTGGAGACTCCATGGACTCCAGCCGCACTCTCGGCTAAAGCGAGCTCCCCCTGTAAAAAGCCTGTATCTGTCCCTCGCAGCACTCTGGTCCTGTAAGTGTCAGCTACCCTGGAATTCAGCGCGTGCTTAGGGTGGGAGAAGAGATAGAAAGGGTGGCACTAACAGTGGCAGATGATCGTGCAGCTTCTGTGAGGAGAGAGCGATGGCCTATGGTCCAGGAGCAGACACTGCACCCTTGCTATAGGAATCAAGAGAATACGTCACATCTCCATTAGCCTTAAGAGAGCGTCTTCTGTCCTCTTGCCAAGAGCAAATGACTGAAAGGGCATTTGACTGATTCCTGCTCTCTTGCATGCTTTGCTGCAGGAAAGATCCTAATGATTGCTATTTTGGGAGACTGCAGCAGGATCGGAAGCTGAAAGACTCTTATGTTGGTTGTATGTGGTCCATTCTTCACCAGCTGCCAAACAGAACAGTCATTTTCTGAAGGTGTCCTGCAGGGCTTTGGTTTGAAATGCCAGAGAGCTGTGTCCCATAGCACGTGAGAGGGTTCACAGAACTGGTCTGTTGATAAATAAATGGAGTTAATGCATAAAGGGGAAAATAGGGAAGAGCAATGCCGAGTCTTAAAATAAGGCCATAGCAAGGAGAGGAGCATAGGGCTGCAACTGATTCTTGATTAAATTATTTCTTGTGAGGAATTGTGATGGTTGAGAGAAGGCAGTGCCGTCGCAGAGGCAAGGTGTGCTGCAGCTCAGTGGCAGGATAAACACGTGGCAAAGCTATCCTGGGGTGGGGTAAAATCAGCAAATGGGTAAGACGGAGGGATGCAGAAGCGGGCAGTTTCTTACTCTTGTGTTTGGCATTTTAGTCGGTTTCAGAGCAAATTTTTGCCAGTGGCATTTTGGGTTTAATCAGAGTAAAAAAAAAAAAAAAAAAGGCATTTGTCAAGTCCAGAAAAGACAGAATTGCAGTGGTGAGATACGCAATGGCAGGAGTTTGCAGAAAGGAAGGATTGACTCAAATAGCAGAAGAAGGTGGAGAAACTGAAAAAAAAAAAAAAGGTAACTGTTAAGACAACATCAGTGGGGTGGAGGAGTTGTTACAGATCAGATGCAGTAGGAAAAGACTCAGTTACGTTATAAACAAAAGAAGCTTTTCGCAAGAGCAAAAATAGGACTGGTTTTTTTTTTGGTGTGTGTTGGATTTCACCCCACCAGTATTCTGCTCCCTGCATTTCTTATGGTTGGGATATTTGTGATTGACCTTTCATTACACAAACTTTTCACTATTTTTTAAGTCTGTTTTATGCTTGTTTAGACTAGGTGAATATCTTACTCCAGATTAATATCCAAGATCTTAACCAAAGGAACTTAAAGAATTTTCTAATTTTCTTGGTATTTTGGGCTTATAACTAACAATTTAGAAAGCCTTTCTCTATATAAACTTAGCAGAGATTTTTGTCATCTTATTTGGCATCATATTTATAATTAACATTCAGTGTTGTGGTATCATATCTAAATGTTCTGAGCGCTTGGGAATCTCTTTGAAGAAGGATTCTTATTCTCTTATTTCCCAAGAGAGAGCAGGGTAGTCAAAGTCTCCCTCCAGTGCGTTGTTTTCACAGTTTCAAGTTGCAGGCTGGGTATAAATTGATCAGAAAACAGGTGCTGTGGAGGGGACGCAGGGAGCAGGAATGCAGTGGCCGCTGGGCAGCTGGTGTGCCCGATCCTGCCCTTCAGCACGACAGTGCCCTCCGCCTTCCACTGCGCTCCCTTTCCTCCATTAACTCTGCTTGGCCAGAGACGACGCTGTTTTCAGCTGTACCTCCCAGTACTCTCTGGCCCTAGAAACAGCCAAGTACCGAGAATGGGAAGACGGCGAATGTGACAGATAATACAGCGGAGGGTACAACCCATAACTCTTCTCCCTCTCACAGTTCATGCCCCCACACAAACACACCCCTCTGTAATTTGAGTTTTACCACTGTAAATTCTGTTTATTTTGCAAAGTGCTGAATGCCATAATGATCCAACTTCTGTTTCTTCTGCCTGTGTTTCTCCTACATATGTTTTGAAGCCCATTTAACGAGTAACGTGCCACCGTTGACGTCCCTTGTCACTTAGACATGCTGTTTCCTGACAGCGTACGCAGTGTATTGCTGTAAGCTGTGATCTGCCCACCGGCTGTGCCCCTGCCTTGGGGAGAGGGACAGGGACAAAAACTGCAGCGCTGGGCTGGAGCCAGGCATTCCTACTTCTGCAATGCTCAGTTGCTCAAAAAGAGCCTCAGTTGAAAGCCTATCATCCTGCCAAAGCCCGAGTGCTGTAATCGCGTCACTGTGCCGGGCACTTCCATACCCCTCTGATTTCATATCTGTACTTAGGTACTAGGTGAGTGGAATGCTAAAAAGATCAGAAAACCTTCTTACCTGCTGCTACAGACGCAGCACAATTCTTTCACCACAGGATTTATTTTCCGCTGCCTGCTTGAGTTTTTCCAGCCTAAATTTCTGTCTAACATTTTAGGCCCATTTGTTTATTGTGTTGTTTTTTGTTTTTTTTCTAATTCAGTCCTGACTGGCTGTAAAACTTTTCCAAAATCTCCTCATTTGAGGATTTAATCTACATGTCTTTTACTTCCATCTTTTAGATCTTTGAAGGTAAAACGATCTGGATATAACATCCCATCCTTGGAGTCCTTAGTAGTCACTTCCCTTCCACTTGTTTTTATCATTTGTTTATAACCTTTCAGTAATTTTTATTTTTCCTGGCAATTAGATACCAATTATGTTCATGGTAAGAATTTCAGGCAGATAATGGCGTCTTACTGCGTTGCATTTAAGTTACGTTTGCCATTTCCCACTGGCTGCCATTTTCCAAAGTCATTGATGTTTGCTGTAATTATGTACCATTTGAGATTAACTTTGACTTTTTTGGGGCATAATCTGTTTGTAGTTGTTGACATGATTCTGCCAAATAAAATAATTTAAAAAGACACTTGGGTTTGTCTGGCAATACAGTTTTTTTATTATCACAAATACTACTTGTTGCTCTCAGTTTTTCCATTGTGCTCTAAGTCTGATGTGGGTGTATTCACCTATTAATTGTTCTAGGAGTTTAGTTGAAATGGGAGGAGGATTTATTAGGCAGTCTATGCCAAGATTGCTTTGTTTTCCTTCTTTGGTTATGTGCTTTCTCCAGTCTGCCAGAGCTTCCTAAGGCTGTTCCTTAGTTCTTATGTAGCTTTGCGTATTAATACATCCTTCAGTCAGTATTTACTTATTATTGATTTGCTTAAACTAGAGATACTTTTCAAATGATTTTCAGTGAGAACAGGATATAATTCCTAGCATTATTAATCTTAATTAAAACGGGCTTAAAAAAATACTTTTTCCTGATAAAGAAACAGGAAATCCTGTTGGTTTTCCTATAATACAGAAGGGCAAGAATACTCTAGGCAGTTGCATTAGTCTTATCCTAAGTCCACACAAGGCTTAAGGATGATTTTTGAAAGAGAAAATAACTGAGCATGAGGAGGGCACAGATAGGTTAAAAAAGCAGCGGAAGTTTACTAACCTATTCTTTCTCAGTTAATTTTCTACACAAAGGAAACTGTGTGTGTCTTATCTAGACTTCAGTGAAGCCTTTGATACAGTGCTAGCTGAAAATTCAGTTGGGACTCAGAAGACAGGTAATAGAAGAATGGCAGGGTAGGTAAGGAGCTCAGTAAAGAAGACAAAAAAGACATTGCAGTTTCTTCAGGATTTGCCTTGGGATTGATGTAATTTAATATTTTCAGTGACGCCGATGGCACAAAAATAGGAACCAGAGTAATTAAATTTGTTGGTGATGCAAAATAGACAGGTATCATAGAAGCAGAAGAGAATAAGTGATAGGGAAGGAACTGGATGATTCTGAAGACTACGCAAATAGAAACCAGATGATACGTGTACGATACACCCCAGTACATTTGTCCACTTGCAGGGGAAGGTGGGGTTATCACTGCCCCCATATTGTGGAAGGCATTTGTGAACCTGGCAAAGTTTGGTCGAGATGCTGCTGGTGAGAGGTATTAATGCCACGTGAGACCCTGGTCTCCTGGAGATGTGGGTGCAGCTCTTCTCACCCTCGCTCCAGATGGGTTAACTGTGACATGGAAGAGGCTGATGGAGTGATGAGACGTGGACACTTGGTTTGAAGAGGCCAAATAGCGGCTTCATTTGTTCAGTCTGACAAGGAGAGGGTAAGTGCTATGACTGCTCTGTATAAATACTTCAAAGCATAAACATTACACGCAAAGAAGAACTATTAAGGGCAATGATAGTAAAAGACTAAATAGCCAGATATACTAAAAGAGCATTCGAGGAACTCATTTTTTTAGTGGCTGTCCCATAGGAATACCAAGATTTAAAGTGCTACACAGTAAATGTTTGAAAGGGTTACGTATGACATGGGTGCTATTGATTATACAGCAGTGACTTGCTGACCCAGTGGCTCCCCAGTCTGTGTTCTGTCAACTAGTGATAGCAGGGGAATCCTTTATGATGCTCTTGTCCCCACACACAACCAAAGCCATCATTCTAATCACCAAATACCATGAAGATACTTAGCTTTTTGGATGAGGGGGCAGTAGGTTTGGGGGTAGTTGTCTTCTCCGTCCATTCCCCCCCAGATTCCCCACCAAGATTCCTTTAAATAGAGGAAATCACCTTCACCTTTGAAAAACAGAAACTTCCTGTCTTCTTTATTCTCCTTCCAGGAGCCAGGTCTTCCTGCTAACTTCTCATACTTTGCAGCTCTGCTCTGGCCCGTGGCTAGAAAATGAGTGTTGTGGGCTGCTGCCTGCAGGGCTCCACTCCGTCCTTAAGAAGGTGTGAGGAGCCACGCACAGATGTCACCGCATGAGCTGTGGGAGGTGGGTCTGGCGAGAGGGAGGCGTGGAGGCAGAGGCATGGTAGGGCTGGACAGCTTACTGTGAGGTGACACAGAATTGTGCAGAGTTGGGTAAAATATAGATATGGCAAATACTGATGACTTGTTATTTTTCATCCTATAGTATTACACATCTTTTTCTCCATCTTTTGGCATCCGTGCTGTTGCCTTTGATTGCTTTTAAAATAACCAGGAAGTAAGTTTGTAACTATCTCTCTACCTCTGCAGAATGATGTTTGGAACCTCTGCAGACAGAGATAAACATTTTTCTTTGCCTTCATTTATTCTTTTTTTTGCCTTTATTTCAAGTCTTCTTTCTTTTTTTCATCCGTGATACAAATAGCTTATGGTATTTCTTCATTGCAAATAGATTTTAAAACAGTTAGTGGAAAGGCCTAACATAAAAAGGTACGTCTGAGACAGTGATGCAAGATGGTAGTTGAAGATACATGAATCAAGGAGAGAGCAAAAAACCACAATGTAAAAGCTATATGATACTTCAGAAGTCTTGAAAGATAACTGACAGCAATCTGCATATGCACGTTACTTATTCTTTACACTGGTGTAGCAATCAGATGTGTATTTTATCCAAAATAAAAAAATTAAGGGACCCTTTTTGATTGGCTTAAACTTGTTTGCATCACATCTGTGGAATCAGTCAGGGGAAACCACTCTGGATAGAAAAAAAGCCTTGTCTTTGTCTTGTGGAATTCCATACAGTTTCCATAGGGAAATAAGGCAAAAGGAACCTCTGGGAATCAGCTAGTCCCGTGTCGTCACCCAAGTCAGAATCTACACCTGCCTCACTCTGCACAGATGCTTCTCTAACCTGTTCTTGGAAGGCCTTCGGTGACAGAGATTCCCATCCAGCTGGACAAACTGTCCCAGAACATCTCTGCTCTTACTGCTGTTTTCTTCTTTAATGGCTACTGTAAATCTTCCCGGGAGAAATTTCAATCAATTATTTCTTTACTGGGTTTATGGGGAGCAGCTCTTCCCAGTATTTGCAGCAGCCTGTTGGATATCTGAACACTGTTATTTGTCTCTTTTGGGGCTTTACAGTTCTTTTCATGCTGTTCTCCCCTGAACCGTCTTGATTTCTCCCACACGTTTTCTCTGATGCAAAGCGCCCCACACTGCAAAGGACAGTCTGGTTGAGACATTAACAATTCATACCACAACAGAAGGATTACTTTGGAAGGGTTCCACAGCAATACTGGCAAAATTTAATTTTGCAGCCTCAGGGAAATGTTGAGCTGGGACTACTTGTGCCCTGGAGAGGACAAGGGAAGGGGAAGAGGCAGAGACAAAATGCGGAGGAGACAAAGAAGGATCGAGCGTGTTGTCGTCACTGCTTATGCTGCCACCAAGGGGACGAGAGAAGTGGGGCAGCATTCAGTTACTGCTCTGGTGTTTTTTTGTCTGCTTATTTCACTGAATTTCACTGAATTTCACTGAATTTTTAGAGTTGGAAGGGACCATAGAGATCATCTAGTCCAACTCTCCTGCCAAAGCAGGACCACCCAGAGCATGTCAGATCATGCTACTCAGGACGGCATCCAGGCGGGTCTTGAAAATCTCCAAAGAAGGGGACTCCACGACCTCCCTGGGCAGCCTGTTCCAGGGCTCCGTCACCCTCACTGTGAAAAAGTTTTTCCTCATATTCAAGTGGAACGTCTTATGTTCCAACTTGTGCCCATTGCCCCTTGTCCTCTCGCTGGCAACTACTGAAAAGAGTCTGGTTCCCTCCTCCTTTGTGTCAGTGTAGTACTTTTAACCCACATTCAGTTTATGATCTATTATATCCCCAAATATTTTTTCTGGAAAAAAAAATAATACTCTTCAGCCAGTTGTTCTCCATCTTCTATTTCTACAGTTGTTGATTTCTACCTTGATGTGGAACCTCAAACTCTCCAATTAAATTGTGTCCTGTTTTTTCAAACCATATCTCCAGCTTCTCAGGATTTTAATTTTACTCCTAGCATACCTGTAACCCCTCCAAACCATATGTTGCTAGGAAATTCAAGAAGCATGTTCTCTAGTTCATTATGCATATTGTTAATGAGAATATTGAATAATTCTGAACTCAGGAACAAGTGGTCATTTCTTTAGAATAAGCAGAGCCGCAATCTTGGGATATTTGCTGTCTGTTTTTCAGTACATTTTCTATGCCATACTGCGTCAATTCCAACACTGTTGAGAATATTTTAAGTTTCAGTGAACAGAGTGCTGCTGACAAATTGGGCGAGAGGAACCGTTTCTTTTTAAGGCAATGAGCACCTTCATGCACTTCTTCAATTACCTGCACATCAAAAAATTGAAAGCAGCTGCAGACATCTCCCCAGAACAACAGCTTGGTTCATATCTTTTCTAACAGAACCATCTTAGTTTAACAATCTTAAAAGCTTGAATAATAGCACAGGAGTAAAAGCAAAACACAAAGTTGGGGGAGAAAAGGTGCCCTGTCAGAGTCCCAAAAGGTCAGGAGGAAGAATGGTCAGCCTTTCCTGGAAATAAAGTGGCCTTGGATTATAGTGTAAAGAGGGCTCGAAGGGAAACAGTGGGGCATGAAGCCTCCAAGACCTGGTAAAGGAACACAAGAAGTACAGAACGAGTCCCACAGCATGACCATCTTCTGGACCAGAGATGGCTGGGAGCTGCCAGAACACTGGTAGCAGCTGGAGAAGGCTTGGGTTGAGCCAGGCACTTACTAAAAGAGCACAGGTGCTTATTTTCTACACTTTTATGAAAAAACATGTGGGGAAAATAGAAAAAGAAACAATTTCAAATAAAATTATATTATTTTTCTCTTTATTTGTGAGAAGACATTTTTTGCCCTGTAACCTCCACCCGTTAGTGGAGATGCGTTGCAGTCGTTTTGTCGTGAGTGGCAGAATCGCAGGAAACAGGTTTCATTCTCAGCCAGGTGAGGCGGGGCAGTTTACTTCCCTGCTTTTGTGCCTTATTTTCCATTTGCAAAACAGAAAAGCTACTTCTACTGTTTTATTTTCTAAAGTTTTTGGAGAACTATAATCATACTAAGAGCTTAGTTTTATTATTACATGTTTTTGGGTTTTTTTTTTTACTTACTCAGTCTATGGCTACAGCTGATCTGTCATTCCTTAATGGAATGGAACCTTGTAATTTGATGTTCTTCTGAGGAAATCTCTTTATGTAATGCCTATTAAGAACATCCAGATAGAATACAATACATATTGTATGGTATTAAATTGAAATTCAGTAACACTTCGTAATACATCCTCCTGCTCCTGGATGCAACAAAGCAGCCGGCTGTTGATGGAGATGGGACCAACTGTAGCTCATTATCTATAACTCATTAGGAAGATAAAGCAGCATCTTCCCGGCTGCCCGGGAACCGACAGCGGTGACCTAGGGCAAGGTCTGTCCTGCCGCCGTGGCGAGTGCAGGCCCGGCGCCGCTCGCCGTGTTCTCTGGCTGCCACTGGCAACGGAATGCGCCATCTCGGGAGTCGCAAAAAGACTGCGCGGGGCTCGATTCTGCTTTGTCCTCCGGCCGGGGAAACCCCAAGGTCCGGCCGCCGCCGCCCTGGCTCGCCCCGCACCTCGCCCTGCAGCATGCCCCCCCGGGGCGGGCCCGGGCAGGCTCAGCGGCGGCGCGGAAGGGGTTAAGACCGCTCCCTCCCGCGCGTCCGGCCGTCCCCGCCCGCGCGTCCCCCGCTAGGCCACGGCTGACCTTCACGGGAGCCGCGCCGGGCATGCGCCGCCGCGCCCGGGGCCGCGGGGACCGGCGGGGCCCGGTGCCGTTCGGCCCGGCCCGGAGCCCGCGGCAAGGCTCGGCCTCCGCCCGCCCGCCCGCGGCGCGGCTGTGGCCGCGGCTGGCGTACGCCCTGCCCGTGCCGGGCGCGTCGTTGCCATTCGGTGCCGATGGTGCTGGCGGAGGAGCGTGGGGGGACGCGAGGGGGGACTGCGCGC